>JAKRZM010001316.1:781692-804226 GCA_036379175.1 Heliconius cydno galanthus | reverse complement strand
TTTTTTTTTTTTAAACTGAATCTTTGTAATATTTAAATTAAATTATTTGTGTTCTTTGTAATTAAAAATATTTTGGCAAAAAATTGTTTAAAATATATTTACATAGGTATAATACGAGTCAGTTTTTCTTAATAATTGGTTTTAATCTACAGTTACAAAATAATAACTAAGCAATTAGTAAGTAAAATATCTCCAAAATTCTTTTTTTCTCAAACAAATCCAGATTCAAGAGATATAAGCTCGAGATTTATTTTGAATCATAATTTCCGAGCATTCGCTGCGGGGGGCGGAGTGTGCACTAATGATAAACAGCCAATTAAGCCTGTATCGATATATATATGTATATATGTACTCTGTTGTTCATATAACAACTGATTCCTTTTTATTATATAAATAAATAAAGACTTTTTCCAGGTTCACTCTGTCTTCCGTATGCAGCAGGGTAAGCAAAGGCAGCTGATGGCGGAATTCGTAGCCGCGCTTTGCCTCGACACCAGAGTGAAGAAATTAAAATATTAAATATTTAATTTGGTTGAGTGAGAATCGAACCCTGTTGCGTTTACAGTTACACGGTTGTGCCACTGCGCCACGATAGCCTCAAAGATAAGGTAGAAAATACTTTTAAAACAAAAAAGTTTATTTTATTTAATTTAAAAATAACTAGTTAGGGACTCTAAAGCAATAGAAAAAGCTGCTATTTCTTTAAAAAATACCAGTACTTGTACATCCATTCTCTAAAGAAAGGAATAAAATATATATACGTATTTCTCCAGGATTTCAAGCCACATCTAAACCATAGATAGGGCTTTGTTCATCTAACAAAGCGCTTACCGGAGCGAAGCCAGCTTATTTATCGCGGCGATATCTAGCCAATAAAAATGTCAACGATCGGGCTCGCTTCCTATCGCGTATCGGACCTGCCGGCGTTCAGCGTACCCAAGAGAATTCTGAAAATTAAAACTTTCAATAAATTTAACGTTTGCATTATCTCTTACTGGCTTATCATCTATGCACTTCTACCTTCAGGCTGAACAACCACGGTAGGTGGCTATGATAATAAAATAAATAGTAATTCATTTAGTCATTTTAAAAGCATAAATATTAAATTGTTTTAAAATTTTATCTTAACAAAGAATAATGAAGAATTGACCTATTAGTAATATTTCATTATTGTTCGTTGCATCTGCCAATTTATTATTGCAATACGTACATGCACCTCAATGGAAACAGTAAAAAGCGGCAAAGTAACTACATATTACAGGCGCGAGCAGACTCCATTTAAATTAATAATAAAACAATTTGAAATATTCAATATTTTTTATTATTTTATCTTGAATTATTACTACGCATATAATATTTTATTTTTATATTTATTTACATTTATATTTCCATTTCTTTGCTTTGGTATCGAGGCGAAGCGCACCGTTGAGTTCTGCCACTCAGCACGCAATGCCTTCAGATTTCGGCGGAAAGTGGGAAACGGGAGTGTCTTAACACTAGGTTCCCTCTGACTACCCCACTGTGTGTGGGATACCTACAACGGACAACAAAGTGATCCTATAAGAATTCCGCTTTAAATCTTTGTGCTACGGAACCCCAAAAATAACGCAACCAAAAATCTACGCTTCAGTCATTTTCACTTCCCGATACCTTAAACAAGCTACCTGCAAGACAGCATTGAAATTAAAATTCACGAACTAATTACTTTAGGGCGTGCAGGAAATGAAATAAAATAATTACAGCTCGCGCTCGCCGGCCAATTACACTCGTTGATTTATCAGTGCTGTGTGATCAAATAATTAAAAATATGCCGACCGGTAGATGGAGTTTGCGGTTGTAAATCGTCAATGTCCGCGTATTCAATTTGCGAAATGAACCAAACGCGTCAGGCCGACTCGCGTAGCGCTATACCTATAGCTTGGAATTTACTGCTAGTTCGTGTTTTTCATAATGGTTTCAGTCAGCTGGTATTTAGAACGCGTATATATCAACAAATTGATAACGAAACGTATATCTATTTGGCGTCCACTTTTGCAATATAAAAAAATAAAAACAGCTAACATTTTATTTGTAACAGATTCGCATTAATTTTAAACAAATTAAAATAGCAATATACCTATATATGTTAGCTTCAATCAAATTTCTAACTCCTTTAAGTCCGGCAACCCAACCCCTAAAGAATAAACATGAAAACATAAAGGAAATATACATAAAGGCGACACACAGTACGTCAACTAAGCGTTATAAACAACGGCCGCTATAACTTTTCAGCACAGCATGTTTACGAGTGCTGTACTAATTGACGTCATGGTGACCGACGATGCGCCCGACGTACACGCTGAACGTATTTACGACTCCTGCATCCGATATTTTTCCTAAAGGCATTAATGCGTGATGCCAATTGATATACGGCGGAGTCGAGATGAGTGATATAGCGGTTGTGCTTCCATTTACACGAGAAGCTCTGCTATTTAGCAATGGAATATGCAAGAATGTGTTAACGTAATCTGATTTTTTTTTGGTAATGTGATAATGTCACTATTTATAATGAAAAAGGAGATTCTAACACCTAGTGTTGGGATCCCAGGTTCCCAAGTTACCTTTGCCTTGATAAAAAAATAGTTGGTTCTACTTTTCTGGTTCTATTTTTGTAAGCCAAAATATTCGCAGTTCGCATAGTATTCGCAGACTGTCTCGTTAACTATGACTCTTATGTCAATTCTTATCATAAAATTGTCAACATAAATTAGCCTATTGTTAATTTCTTATTACTATCTACTTTAACGAGATGTAGAAATATTAAAAATTGTAAATGAAAGGCTCACTGGAATGCTAAATGGATCTACCCCTAATCATTCTCGCGATGCCTGAAGGCTCTTGAACTTTATATATTAATTACACTACTGTCTTTGGACAAGTAACGACTTGTAATAAGTACAATCATCAAAACCATCTTTATAATGTTTTCCAATCACTCACATAATATATTAATGCTTATTATTCTTCGAAGCAAGCTGCACAATAAAAATTTCTCTAGTACTTTTGCAAACATAAGTATATTTGTTATAAAAAGTCTACATGGTGTAAAAATATACAGTCAGGTGTCTGTAAATATTTCTATGAACAATTATAGCTTCCTTTGCCTTAAAAGAATATATTGCATAACTACATATAGAAATGTTTTTACACCTTTCTCACCTCTTATGTTTTCACACGAGGTGAGGAGAACAGGCGGGAGAGGGAAGCGACAGAGATATGACAGAACTATGCACATACAGGATTTCGCGTCATCGTTGACTAAGCTGATATTCGTTAGCACCTCTCCTTTGAGTCACAGTTGAGTATTTAGGTCTTCTGCTATAAAACAACAGCTATTGCTATAATATTAGGTATGTAAGCATTAAAATAGAGAAAAAAAATATTTATTATGCTAATTCCTCATATTTTATCACAAAGGATAAAAAACACATATTGAAAATTGGCAATATTTCAAGCTGCTTTTGAAGAATAAATTGGCCTTTAAAGCATCTATAAATAAGAGAACGCTATCTGTCCTGCATAAAATACCGCAAAGCACCAATGATCAAGACGCAAAAATTAAATGATTTTTTACTCGTACAAAAGTAATTGCTCGGTCCCCTTGACAAATGCCAATTAAATTTTATCATTTCTGAACACGTTATAGTAGGTATTCAGGTCTCGGTCGAGGTGCGAGATACCAACTCATACTATACAACTAAAGCTGTCTTACGTTTCTTAAACGTTAAAGGCATTCGAGTATTAAATTCAGTTTTCCAATGCCGAGCGAATCGATGAAAATTAACGATTTCACGGACGTGCTAAAAATATTTTGAAACTCATAAAAATTCCTGAACCCTCAAGATATGGATGTTTAGCGCTTGTTTTTAATTTTTCGTACTATTGGATTATAGATGGTATAATGGCAACGTTTTCACGCAACAAGATTTCTCCATGGTGTCGTTTTAGTGGTTAAACTGAACAAACGCAATGTAATATTACTAAATCAAAAACTTTAACAGCGTCTACAAACTTCTAATGTATATTGCGCTAACTTAGTTATCTAAAATTAACAACTATCTAAGTACCCACCATCTATATACAATTATATATATATGTATATATTTCTAATAATTATAAGCAAAAATATTTTTTTTTTATAATGATTACTGTTTATTTTCTCTAGATTCACGCTATTTATCGCACACAGCTGGATAGACAGAAAAAGTCTAGTAAGACACTACGTTCCTCATTCTCCAGTGAATTTTTAAAGCAATTCTAAAAGAAATGAAAATTTCATATCCTCGAGTGGGAATAGAACCCACTACCTGTCGCGTTCACAATCACACCATTGAACTGCAGCGCCACAACTGTAACCTCAATAATTAATACCATAATTTTATATTCAAAAATAATTCAACACAGGCATGTCGACCACATGGTGTTCCGAATTTTGGAAAACGTTCTCAGTGGCCAGCATAAACAACACGAGCGCTCCAAACTTATTTACATTTACACGGGCCAAGTAATTGCAGTGCGCTTCAGGGAAAACTTTAATTAAACTAAGTGTCTTAAACATAAGTAGATATAGCGTTAAGAGCTTAATAAGGAAACTTTTAATGATAAATTATTTTATACTGCACCGTACGTACTAGTTTCATTTAAATATAAAAAGCTTTATCATAGTATATTTTTTTATATTATGCTAGCGAACCAGTCGCGGCTTCGTCTGCTTGTACTACACCATTATTTAATTTCTCTCCTTCTCTCTTTTGTTTATGAAACTGATTTAAATAAAACAATCACTATATTAAAGGAAAGCTTGCAAAAATAAACAGTGAAAACTGAAATGAAATCGGTTAAGCTATTTCTGAGCTTAGCGTAAACAAACACACGAACAAACAGGCAAAATTTTTAAAAATAGTTTTGCATTCTATTACATCGTAAAATGCCAATAACAATTTTTCTTATAGATATATATGCCATGTACAGACACCGATCAGTTGCAATTTTATTATAAGTATCTATAAATTTTTAGTCTACATATAAAATTTAAATCTAATTGAATGTATCAATCTGAATTAAATTTAGTACACTATTAGTACCACTTACAATATATTTGAATAGATATAATATGTTATTTTTATCAATTGAGCTATCGTACTGAAGGGCATAACGAATTAATGGCAACTAAATGGACGCAAGACCCATCGAATATTTAATGTTTATGGTAGAGAATATTGATAGAATTATTGTTTGCTTGTTAAATTTAGCAAACATTTAGATAATGAATTCATTTTAAATACACGTATGTAGGTATTATATTTAAACAATTTTTTAATAAAATCGGCTTAATTTTTTGTTTTAAAATTCCTTATTTTTAATTTTTTCTAGTACTAATACTAGAAAAAATTAAAAATAAGGAATTTTTTTGCATAACATCCATATTTATGACTCTCTCACCTGAGACTAATCTCAGGTGAGAGAGTCATAAATATGGATGTTATCAAAAATATATAAAATATGGTTCTACACAAGTCCTTCAAGTGCCGTAGCTAGAATATGCTTGGAGTTATAAATTATTTGACCGTAAACTCGAGTGGATTATTGTTGTATTGTCATCTAAATCACGTAGCTAGGTAGGTATCACCTATACCTATAACATTGAAGTGTTAAGAAATAAAAAAAAGATCTACATAATAAAATTAAATAATAAATATAATTTTACTAATTAAAATCTTTCATTAGTACTTCTATTAATGAAAGGTTTTACTTAGTAAAATTGTTAATATAGGCAGTACCGATGTATCACAAAGTAAATGTTATATTTCTTTACATTACGCTACGGACATTACTGTAAATCCGTCATAATATATTTTAGTTTCTAGTAATTCTGTTCCCATTTGGTTCGGTTCTGTAATTCTGATGAATGTGGACATGTTCACGAGGGTCGCGACGCAAATTGAAAACTATGTGACAAGTGAAAAGCAACGAGTGTCAAATACGCCATTACGGAGACGTAGAGCTGCTGATTTAAAACACAATAGGTCTCGATTAAGAGTAGATACCTATACATGTATATAATTTTATATTTTTAAAGAATAGTTATGTATTTTTGCATATAGCAGGATAGGGGAAAGATTAGCGTTAAGCGCTAGAGACACTTCGTTCCATGTCAGTTTCTTGAGTGGCGGGGCTCAACGCCGCGCTCTTTGCCTTGTTATCAGAGTGAATAAATGAAAATATTAATAAATAATAATTCATTCCTCCGAGTACGAATTGAATTCATAGCCATCGTTTGGGCACCTACTCTATGTCGACGGCCTCGACGGATTTCGAAATATAATTTAATTGCAAATTTGATAAAAAAGTATATATGCAAAGCAGGAAATTCAAATTTAAATATTTAAATACTAGAAAATACATTTTTAAAAAATTACATTAAACTTATATAATACGTAACAATGTTAAGAATTTTCTCACGTTTACATCTGCTACTATTTCCAAGGCGAGATGTCTGATAATAAAATCACTTCTATACCACAGAGTAGGTATAATATACCTTCTTGTCATCAAAAATACCTATACGAAATAAGTTTCATATTGTTTTTATTCAAAAATCTCATTTATAATCATATGTGAATGCAAATGGAATAGTATAATTATGTATATTTATAATGCTGCTAAAATTTATTAAATGTTTTTTTTAATACAATACTACCTGTATTCTATCTACTTATACAAGATAAGAAATATATAAAGATATATTTTTTTACATGGATTCACATTGCGGGTGCAGAACCTATGGCGCTTCTGACGTTTGGGATTTGCGACCCAAGTGTGGACCCACATTTGGGTTGCAAGTCCTCGTACGAGCACTGTCGTACACTGTCCGAGCTCCTCTCTGTAAATAACCTAAAAATTAAAAAAAATTGCAAGTACATATCTATCTATATATTTATAATTAAATAAATATAATAAAAATATACAATCCAAACAATGCCCTTCTATTTACTTTGTACTCTGCGGTCAGTAAAAAAATTCGTTTTCGACATAACTTGACCGTTGAGGTCACGGCGACGTAGCTCATGCAGCCCATTTAGTTGGACATCTCATAAACCTTATAATGAGAGAAAATATTGTGTGGGCACACTTAATGTGACACATTCATGCATTCTAATATTATCCACACGTTCTCTCACAGGCTATTATAAAATATTAAAGAAAAAGATTACTAAATGATTTATTATACCTACTAATTGTTTATTTGTTTTGTTAATAATTCTGTTTTTTTTTAATTTCTCCAATTATATCTAAAGGATGTGATTTTTGCTTAATATTTGAGACAATGAAAAATATTTTGTCGATGTTTTGTACTTGCGATAAACACGTGGCTTTGCAGGTTAAAGTTATTCTTATATTACAGTCTAATTATACAAAATCTCTATATAAATTGTAACCTATATATTATTCTGATATATAAGCTGTAGGTATTACTGTAAAGTGTCATCTAAATCTAAATCTCTATCAATCCTCACATATTTTCACATTTATAATATTAATTAAAACTATTATAGAATATTATAAGTTAAATTAATATAATAGGATAACCAAGAAGCTCTTGAAATCTAGAAATTAATAACAAATTATTAATATCTATCTATATATTAAAAAGGTACTTATTTATAACACTACAACACTAACACGGATATAAGCACAATTCAAGCATCCGAAACAAGGAGATCAAAGCTTAGCAATTCCGCTCATTTGACACGTTTAAACTAATAAAGGACAAATGTAATTTTTACGATGTGCAAAACGTCTTTGTCTTCTGGACTTTATGGACTTCCCTTGTCCTTGATGCAGTAAGTACTATGCATGTGGCATCAGTTTACTTGTCACTTGTGTTTGTGAGTCATATTGGGTGATGGAGAATATCGTATAAATGGAATTTAAATTAGTATTGGTTTAGTATGGATTTGTTTGTTGTTTTTGTTGAAATGGTAATGAGTGAAAATATTTTTTCTTACTTTACTTTACATGATAAATACTTTAATTTTAAATAAATTAATTTACATTAAAATACATATTTTTTACAGTATTTAATAGCTGCAATCCTCACAACTCTCTGTATAAATAGGCGGAAATAAAGTTTTTTTTACAAATATATACAATATACATTTATACATATATTACCATATTCTAAACCTGTCGGCTCGTTTGTATCCCTGTTAAAATGATAACTGTAACACGCGCTACCGCCCATGACTGCGATGATGTTAGATTGCAAAGTAGTTGCTCTTTCAAGTAGCCTGAAGGCTGTAATAGCTGTTAAATAATACCGTGATTTTATCGACCCCCGCATTCGATATGCTTATTAAACTATATTCACATAATATTTAGATTATTATCAATAACTTACACTTATTGATAATAATCGTAGTGTGAACACACTAATAAAAGCATTTTTCATTATTTTTTATAAGCCAATATTTGTTTTATATTCACTATCAGAGATTTACCGAATTCATCTCCAAAATTCAAGAAATTTCTTTATCTATTTTTATATTTTCTTACATAAAGCCTTAATAGTGGGTTACTCTTTCACCTGATCGATAGAAACATGTCAAGACCGATTGATATAAAACATTTATCTAAATGAACAATCTTTCGTATATCAAATAAAGTTTACACACTTTTTACACAAATTTTACTACATTAATATGAAAAATCTTTCATATATTTCTGACTCCAATATGTAAAAATAGAATATAATTTACATCTTAACTTACTTGCGCTACTATGCAATATATTTTTTGAAAGATATTATCTAAAAAATAATAATACATAACAAAACACGTACACCTATATAAATATATTATTCTGCTAGTAACTAAGATTTTCTATTGCATTACCAGTTACTTCGCACATATTTCTGTTTAATCTCACCTGAGGCCAGTCCTATTGTAAGCTGAACCAATCCTGCGTGGGTTCAAAGTAGTCCTTCATAACTTCCACTAACAAACCCTTTGTGTTTGCGAGTTACTGCCTTAACTCTAGGCCCTGTCCGTGGCCATCATATTTATACCAGGAGACAAGCTATAGCCGTGAGTAATGGGAATTATGTACCAGGTATATTATTCCATAGTAAATCTCCTGTAGTATCGCGTTTACTATTTAAATGTATTCATCTGTAGCTTATCCCGGCGTCATGCAGGGCCTTTTGCGTGGCGAGTGTGTGAATAATATTCGTATAGACTAGCCGTACCTTGGTTTAGGTATTAGGTGTGCGTTTACAGAAACACAAATAAAAGCATATATTATTCTGATTTTTCCCATTAATTTGATGTGGTAAGTAAAAATTTAATAGTTTTATAATTAATTTATAACGACTTCGGCGCTATCTTCAATTTTATGAAAATCATATAAGTTATTAAATACATTTAAGTAAATTTCCGTCCGCATATTTCGTGTTACCTTACGGTACTTAACGCCGCCCTTAACGCCTAAACTTATCGCCGCCCAAATACATTACAATTAAAAATAATTTCAATTTTATAACACAGGTAAAAATATAACTGATACTTTGAAATTTATGTTAAGTAGACATCTTTTTGATACGCAGGTGTGAAGGTAATGTGACTATTGACTATTAAAAAACGATAAAATTATTTTATATAGGTACCTAAAGTCACTATAAATTACAAATTATAGATGATTAAAATTTATGAACGTACTAAGTTTAAAAATCAATATTAATATTTAAAATAAAATATATCAGAAACAAAAAAATACCAAAAATAATAAGTAATCTTTAAATAACTCTCAAAACCTTATATTAACTTATAATTGCTGTAGGTACCTACATAATTGAATTTTAAGAAAACTTTTAGTAAGAAGTAAAAATCAAAATCGATAATATGACTTAATAATACGCTATCGAACCATTATTTTCAATAAGCAATATGGGTAATATTAGTAAATTAAAGCCTACTTACTTTAACAAAATTAACCAAAACTACATGGAACGCGTTCGAAAGGTATTTCTGATAGTATGTAATGAAAGACCAAGTATCCCCACAAACAGGTCAGTTTCTCAACTCCATTTTTATTGGGGTCAAAACCATTTCGAAATAATAAATAGCGCCATGTAAATTACGAAACACCAAGCAAGAGAAGACACCCGTTGTATCTGTAAATATTATGCATTTAAAAAAAGTTAATATATTTAAAGAATCCCAAAATAACTGTTAAGCTTTTGGTTTGGACTTACGGTACATGCATTCAATGCATATTGATAATTCTTTAGATTGATATCTGAGAAATGTATGTAGAGTGCTATTTTGAAGCTAGTGTTTTTGAGGGTTCCGTGCCTCAAAAGGTAATTAAACTCTTATAGGATATCTTTATTATCCGTCCGTCAAAACTAATTATCTCGCGATCGCGTGGAGGTATCATAAAAGGAAATAATATCAAAAATATAGTAGGTATAGGTCTATGGTCTCTAGGAACACAGAAAAAAAACCAAGCTTCTAAGGTAAGACAATGAAAAAATACGAGCATTTATGTATCGTTCTTGTTGCATTTTGTATGACATTCATCGCATAATAAAAACCTATAGGGTACTTACTTCCCATAGACCTAAAGTTATGAAAATTGGTTTAGAACTTAAATAAAAAAAATAATTAAATCCATAAATTTATAGATATTTCATAGAAAAAAAACTATTACGAACTTATACCTATTTGTAGTTCATTTCAAGCAAAGGAATTGTACGTGGCCTCAAACTTTGTCAACTTTTATGAGTTGTAGGTACTTCCCGCTGACCCACAATCCTGAAATTGGCACGGAAGCCTCGGTGGGTAAGTCCAACTCGCACTTTACCAATTTTCATTTAATATGAAATATACATAAAAAAAGACTAAATATAAAATAAAGAATAAATAAAATTGGTGATGTAAAAAGCTTCATTGCAAAATACTTCTTGCAATAACTCTCAGGTAAGACAGCATTCTGAAGCGATAACCACGCGGTCAATTTATTACCATTTTTACCACACCTTACGTAAAAACAATGGCATATAATTACCTACTTTATTCACCGAATATGGTATATATGGCTGTCGGTATTCCATTGATTTATATATAAATGCAACAGTGTTGCCATATCATACAGTCGCTACCATAATAAGTGAGCATCGACCCATTGTAACTAAGCTGAACGATAAATTTCATCAGCCTTTAAAGGCAATACTTTCATTCTTTAAATACTTAATGAAACTAGTTTTTATTGGTCTATGGAAGTTTTTAAATTCAGTATTTTGCTACATGTTAAATAATATAGAGAAAAATATTTGTTTTAAATATATAATAAACATGAAGGTACCTATAATAATTATAAATTTTATTGCAAAATTAAAAATAAGGAAGTGTGGATAGAGACATCAGTCTATGTTTAGCTTAGATAAATGTATATAAAAAGCTTATCATGGAAAAGATCTAGTTGATCTAGAATGTAGATCTTATGGTCATAGTAGCACATAATATTCATTAGTTAATCACATTTTACTATAAAGGATAACTAACACCTACTAAAAGAATTTACAAGACTTCGTTAATTATTTTAATTGCTTCATTTAATTTCTAAACTTATTGTCGCTGCAATTAATTTATTCTGTTTTTTAATTATTTATAATATTCAAAAACTGAAAATTCTTAAAGGGTTTTTGATATAAATTTATCGTAATCGATTTTTTTTTAATAAAAATAATAAAAAATTACGATGACAATAACTTGACATTTACCAACACTAGGTGTGTTCTTTTCAAATTATTATAATATAATATTTTATTATATCTTATAAATAATACACAGGTGAACGACAACAATCGTCTGTACCAACAGGCACCTATAAGCACATACATACACATGCTACCAGCACGTTATTTATAACTAACTATAATTGAATTAATTTAATAGTTCCCACCATACCGTAAATTGAATTTAATGGCATAACTTTTAATGAAAAATCCTTTAAAATGCAGAAAAATGCATATTTCAGTTTTATAGGCACTGACGGCAGGCCCTAATTTGTTTACGAGTCGCCGGCTAACTTTTTAGCACTAAATTACACCGGGCACCTACTTTATAGAACAACACAGTACCAGGCTCTGACAACGCGCCAACTTGGCTTTCTGCTTATAAACTTCAAACGATATACATATATACTATACAACCATAAATTAAATATTTTCAGCCGGTTTTCAAAACTTTTTTTTACCACTATCCATAAAATATTTAATAGGACTATCCAATATATAGCAGGATAGGCCTAGTGTTGAGACACTCCGTTCCCCACTTTCCGCTGCATTTTTCGAAACCAGAGCGAAGAATTTATTCCTTCGAGTAAGAATCGAATCCACAACCGTCATGTTTACAGTCACACGCTTATGCCACCGCGCTACTACAGCCTCTAAATATTAATATAAAAAAATAATTAATTTCTGTAACAAAGAACTATTTCTTTGATATTTACATTTTTATACTTATCGCTGTATGGTGCAATGGACAGAGCCGTTAACTAATTTTTATTCGATTTTACGATCAAAATATAAAATTATAACGAGAGAGTCATTATACAAGCTATTCGGGCCACCGTTAGCCGCATTTATGTAAGAAAAATAGGCAATAAAGATAATATATTCTAATTCATAATAGGTTATAAATCATTAAAATTCTCAAAACCCATTCGACGTTTATTTTTATGCTGTAGTAGTTGACACTGACACTTTTATGTGTGGATAATTTAATTTTCTGTGGTGATTTTTTGACAAATATTTTCTTCAGTCAATCAAAATTTAAAAAAATAAAAATACAATTTAATAAATGAGGCCGTAGAGGCGCAGGGGCACAAGCATGTAACAACAACGCGATGGCTGTGCGTTCGATTTCCACTAAAAGGAATCAATTATTGTTTATTAATATTTTCATTTCTTAGCTTTAGTTCCAAGGCAAAAGCACGGCGGAGAGTTCCGCCACTCAACACGCAATGCCTCGAAACATTCGAAACTTGCATGCGGGATATAACGTGAAACTAAAAAATAATAATAAAGCTTATAACATAAGTAGGTAGGTACACAAACCAAAAGCTACACAAAAATTATAATAAATATACCTGCTTATCACGGCGAGTATAAATTAATGGAAACAAAAACGTCGACGCCTACGACCGTAAAAAAATAACCTTCTGACGGGATGATAAACTGGTTTGCCGACAAGAAACCAAAAAGCTGCCATTCGTCATGTTTCCTTTTTCATTTGCACGTGGTAAATTGCGTGCGGGCAAAAAGGACGTAATTATATTTTTTAATCGGTATTGATAACATATGATTTATTGAAATTAAAATCATTACACAAAAAATATCGAAGAATTGTGTAAAACATTCACTTGTTTCATAATACTATTGATTTCTCACGTATAGTAATAAATGAAATATTTATTACCTACTTTCCTCTTCTCTCTCTGACGATTTTCTACTGAATTCTGAAGTATTGCGTAATGAGTGGCGGAACTCAACCCCGCGATTTGCTTCGACACCAGAGCGAAGAAATGAAAATATATATAAAATATTAAATACTTCTATTTTCTCATTCTAGTAACATGACGAAACGCGGCGTTGAGTTCTGCCGCTAACACGCAACGTCTTAAAAATTGATTGGAAAGTGGGGACGGAGAGTTTTAACAATAAATTCTCTCCGTCTAACCTGCTATAAGCTCTCAAGCAATTTTTATATAGGTATCTAATATAATTTGATTTTTAAACCAAAAGACAAGTACAGACATCCACAGTTCCAGCACGAGCATCACATAAATCTTCCATCGGAATCCAAGACGCTTTAAATCATTGCCAATACCAGATACAGAGCGCGTTATCAATTAGAACTACTTTACTAATATATATTTGCACCCGATAAAATACTAAATAAATATTTAGATCTCTATTACAATGGTTTAAGGTTAATTATTGCTTACTGTTTGTTATGTGCAGGTGTAAGGTAGTTTGGTTAGCGCATTGCTAGCTCAAGGCACGTAACGCGTAATAAATAAACGCTAAGAGTTAGTGCTCGAAGAGAGCCTGCCTTATCTTTCGCGAGCTAGACGGAGAATCTTGTAGCAAATTCAATTTTGAAAATAAATTAAAATGAAATCAGCTTTATTCTGTATCCCGCACAGCAGGGTAAGCAGAAGGAACCTAATGTTAACACACTCCGTTCGCGATTTATTACCGAATTCAGGAGATATTGCTGATTTACTCGCAGAACTTTCGATACCAGAGCGAAGAAATGTAAAAAATATTAAATATCTCATTTCCTCGAGTAGGAATCGAACTAGCAACTTGTCACGGTTACAGTCACACGTTTATGCGCCTGGACTACTACTGGTCTTAGACCAGATTTAATTACATTTTAGGTGATATTCCGTAATTAGTATTTTTTTTTCTCAATATATAATCGACAACAATAAATAAACCAACGGTTAAATCATCAATTGTGCTAGTTTTGCAATTTCGCTTATTGCAAAGATAGCATTGCAGTTTCTTAAGAAAACATTTTACAAAAATCTCTTAGAAAACTTATATCTACATTACTTTTAATGGATTCGTGACTATTCTTATTTGAGTTGTCGATGTAAAATAGATTTTGTTATTTTAGGAATAGAGTTCCAATTTATTTGAGGGTAAGTTTGGCAAGCAACGGGGTGCCAGGCAGGGGCTGATTTATATTGGAGCAATGCAGTGGAGTAGTGTGCAGTTAGTATTGATTTCCATTCGCCCCTCCCCCTGCATCTCACCTCACGCACAATGGCATAAGGCCAAGTGGTCATTCTATGCAAAATAAATATAACAATATTAATATATTAATAAATACTTCAATAAAAAACAATTACAAAATATTAAAAATAATAATAAAATAAAAAAACTAATATTATTTTATAAATCATTATATAAAGATACTTAGTAACGGAAGTAACTAATGGATAGAAATATATAGTGTTTTTTTTGTTTCCTTAATATATTCTCCACATGTCGTCGAGATTCGCTAAGTACTAGTCAAGTATAGTGTATTATACAATATAGGCGGAATTACATGAACTATATAAGTGATAAACGCTCGGCCTCGACCAACCGACACACTCCCGCTTGGTTCGTTGACCTCCATTTCGGTTATGAAACCATATGAGCGTACACTGGTAGGCTTGGTTTTTTTTATAATTATATTTGCATAGAATATACAAGTTATTACATTTCAAAAGACAAATTTTGGTAAGTAGGTAGTTACTAAGCCTAAGATATAGTGAAGCTTGTAATGTCTCTACTTTCGCGATATAGAGTTATTGATATTATAGTAGGTGATGAACCCGACATTGTTTGTATTCAATCAATATTACACTCTTAGGAAGGCTATTCTTCAATTAATGTTATCAAGAAGAATGTAGTGTCTTTTTAGCGCTAGGTTCCCTCTGCCTATCCTAATGTGTGCGGGATCCAGCGAGAAGCTTAGTTCAAGCAGTTAAGTCAGTCTGTAACTAAGGTGGTAGACTTTTATGGAAATTTACTTAGCATTTCTTTATTTATTACCTACATACTTCTTATATACGATTAAACTGATTTGCTGTACATATAAGTAATAATTACAATAATATTACAATCAAGAAGATTTATAGCGGTAATAATTTACTGCAACGATACAAATATTTACTTAGTATTGTTTCCATTATAAACAAACATACCTATAAAATGATTTATTGTTAAGTTGTTATTACAGTGCACTTTATATTCTTTTTGCCTCTAACTCTATTAAACTCATAGAGTTTCTCATCATTTCTACCCTTTAAGAGTAGAACACAGATACATATAATTCCGTGTCTCATATTATGAAAATCTATAAAACCTCATAATCATAATCACATACAACCTTCAAATGTTCACTATTGGATAAAGCCCGCATCCAGGGGCTTCACGCGTCTTTGGCCAGATATTCGGTCCCCCTGGTAGGGCCCAACCAAAAATATTTTTTAGTAATTTTAGGTATATTTCAACATTAGACATAATGAATGAGCTTTATGCTTCACTTTGATCTCTACCATCCTATCCTATATTTCCTATTTAGTGTTATGTCACATAAGAAAATGTACCACTGTACGACTACCTTTATAATAGACAAAATATATGAAGACATATTTTGTTTTCTGCATTTTATCAAGCACTCTAACAGATTGTATTTAATAAATATTAAACGAATTACATTAGAAATCATTAATTTAAAAATATTTTCAATAAGTACCTAATTTAAAAAACACGAATTATTTACGCAATACCTAAATGTGAAAAATATATAGGTATTTTTAATTACTAAAAAGAAAATAAAAATTCCAATTAATGNAACTTTCAACCCCTTATTTGCACCCTTAGGGGGTAAATTCTAGAAAACCATGAAACATGTGTTTAATTATATACGTTTAAGAGTCTGAATTTCAAATTTTATAAAAATTGGTGACAATTTAAAAAAAACCTATACAAACTTTCAACCCCTTATTTGCACCCTTAGGGGGAGAATTCTAGCAAAACCATGAAACACGTGTTCAATTAAATACTTTTAAAAATCTAAATTTCAAATTTTATACAAATCGGTGCCGATAAAATTTTTTTTCCATACAAACTTTGAACCCCTATTTCACCCCTTTAGGGTTAAAATTTTTCAAAATCCCTTCTTAGTGGATGTCCAGATTACGAAAGTAAACTTTAGTCCAAATTTAACGTTTCTACCATCAGCGGTTACGGCTGTGCGTGCGTCTTACCTCAGTCAGTGAGGACAAGTCCTTTTATATATATAGATTGTATAAAGATACTTAGTAAAGGAAGTAATGGATAAATATATAGTGTTTTTTCTTTGTTTCCTTAATATATTCTCCACATGTCGTCGTGATTCCCTAAGTACTAGTCAAGTATAGTGTATTATACAATATAGGCGGAATTACATGAACTATATAAGTGATAAACGCTCGGCCTCGACCAACCGACACACTCCCGCTTGGTTCGTTGACCTCCATTTCGGTTATGAAACCATATGAGCGTACACTGGTAGGCTTAGTTTTCTTTTATAATTATACTTACTAATTATATACACTAGTGGACCCGAACGCGGCTAAGCTCGCTTGAACTATACGAATATTTATTAAATATATTTATGAAATTATTTTCATTTTTCAATAGAGAGATGCGTTAAGCAAGTTCATTATGGGTGACGTTTTCTAACAACAAACTTTGTAAATCGTTGCTTAGCGTCGTCATATTAATCGTCGCATAGCGACGGTTGTTATTAACATGGCAGAATAAATAGCATGTCAAATTAGTAAGTATTTTAATATATTGGTATATATCGAAAATATTACAAATATGGGAAAAAAAGTATCCTATGTTCATCCCGAGACCCTCAAGTATCTCTATATGAGTATTTTATCATAATTAAATTAGCGGTTTGGCCCTGATTGCGTAAAAGACAGACATACAGACAGACAGAGTTACTTTGGAATTTATAATATAGGTATGGATAGAATATACAGGTCATTACATTTCAAAAGACAAATTTTGGTAAGTAGTTACTAAGCCGAAGATATAGTGAAGCTTGTAATGTCTCTACCTTCGCGATATAGAGTTATTGATATTATAGTAGGTGATGAACCCGACATTGTATTCAATCAATATTACACTCTTAGGAAGGCTATTCTTCAATTAATGTTATGAAGAAGAATGTAGTGTCTTTTTAGCACTAGGTTCCCTCTGCCTATCCTAATGTGTGCGGGATACAGCGAGAAGCTTAGTTCAAGCAGTTAAGTCAGTCTGTAACTAAGGTGGTAGACTTTTATGGAAATTTTCTTAGCAGTTCTTTATTTATTACCTACATACTTCTTATATACGATTAAATTTATTTTCTGTACATATAAGTAATAATTACAACAATATTACAATCAAGAAGATTTATAGCGGTAATAATTTACTGCTGTGATACAAATATTTACTTAATATTGTTTCCATTATAAACAAACATACCAATAAAATGATTTATTGTTAAGTTGTTATTATAGTGCACTTTATATTCTTTTTTTCTTTAACTCTATTAATCTTAGAAATTTTCATAATTTCTACCCTTTAAGAGTAGGAGATAATCATAACCACATACAAGCTTCAAATCCTCATTATTGGATAAAGCCCGCATCCAGGGGCTTCACGCGTCTTTGGCCAGATAGTTGGTCCCCCTGGTAGGACCCAACAAAAAATATTTTTTTAGTAATTTTAGGTATATTTCAACATTAGATATAATGAATGAACTTTGGGTCCTTCACTTTGATCTCTACCATCCTAGCCTATATTTCCTATTTAGTGTTATGTCACATAAGATGTACCACTGTACGACTACCTTTATAATAGCCAAAATATATGAAGACATATTTTGTTTTCTGCATTTTATCAAGCACTCTAACAGATTGTATTTAATAAATATTATATACATTAGAAATAATTAAAGTAATAGTATTTTAAATAAGAAGTTATAAAAAACACGAATGATATACGAAATACCTAAATGTGAAAAATATATTTTTTTAATTACTAAAAACAAAATAAAAATTCCAATTAATGGTGATTTATAATCGAGATCTTGTCATCATTTAACGAATATTTATTCTTTTCATCATATCACAAAATTAATATTATCTGATAAAATTCATATTAAACTGAAAGATAATGATATTATAAATAAGCTAATGTCAACAAAAAGATTAATTGACAGTTAAGCTCAACTAGCTGCAATCAATTTTGGGAGAGAAAGCTCAAGATATCGATATCACTTCGTATGTAAACGAGATAAATCTGAAGATAACTTTCTCACGATCGTATTGCTAGGACAACAAGACACTAATATATACAGTAAAATACCTATATAAACATAATGTTCTTATATATTTTTTGAGTTTATATAATATAAAAGATATACATATGTAACATATATATAAAAGAGAAATAAATAAGTACGTCGCGTGAGGAATCGGATTCTTATCGTGTTTTCGAGAGATTTATTCAGAGGTTTAAGTTGGGATTTATCGAGTTACAAGGAACCCGTTCCGTGTCTACCTACTTAGCTTAGTAAATAATGTCCCAACAAAATTAACGGCGTTCGCTCTCTTTAAATAGATGACTAAATACTATGGCTCACGTTATATCAGTTGCCAAGCCTTGTTTATATTGGGTGGCTTTCGTAATCTAAGCTCCTTTTGGCTCCATTAAAATTGATAGCCCTTACTTTTGTTACGAATACATTAAAAAATTATATTAAAAAACTGAGAAGTACTAACATTATTAGCTTATTCTGTTCTAAAGCTAACATTTAAAAGAATATAAAAACATATTATCATAAAATAGTATTAGAAACTCGATGGTTCACGTAAAGGATACGATAGTAGGGGTTATCCGATCGTAGCTTTTTTCGTTTTTGTGTTGAGTAAAGCTAATGTCAAAACATTAAACAGAGAGCACTGATTCCAGACAATTAATGGGATTCAAAATTAAACAGCCTTGAGGAGAACTCGCTTTTTTAAAAACGAACTTTTAATAAATATCGTTTTATTGATGCGGAAATAACCACTTCGAGTTGTAGACATTCGATTTGGGTAAGCTAGATAGATTATGCATTGATTATGAAGAAAGAAATGCTTAGTGCGCAAAGTTTTTGTTTTTTAGATAATAATAATTGTATTAATAATGTTTTAATAAAAATAAGTGTTTTTTAATGGAATTGGTTCTATATTATTTAACTTTAGGTAGGTACTTTTATTTAATTTGAATTGTAATTTAATCATACAGTATAAAAATATAATATATTAATTATTCTTAAGAAAATTACACTTTTAGCCGGGAGACTCAAAAGAGAGATACGTAATTAAATTTATTTACACACAATTTCAGTATTTACTTTTAACCTTTTTTAAATTAATAAAACTTTTAATTTCTTAAATAAAATAATTGTTCGAATTATTAATAAGTTGAATAAAACATCTTTCTTGTGAAATCAAGGTCCACATTTAAAGCATATTACTTTATTTTATTTTACAGAATTAGCCTGAGAAGGTACATACATAAACGAAATAATTTGATTCACCATTTACGGAGAAAAGAATTCATCTTTTATCTTTTAAAATACTTTAATACCAACATATAACCTTATGAATAACATAATGCAAGAATTATGTAACCCTATAATTTATTTGGAACCCTTTTCCGTATTATTTACAACTTTTCGAGCTAACAATATTTTGAGCACTGACACCGAAGCGTACTTACGTACGAGTATATAGCACAGATAATGTTCAATACAAAGATTGGGTACAACACCGAAATCCACTTACCCCTTGCCGTGGGGCATGTACACGTTGGCTGTTTACAAGAAGGGCTCAATTTATTTATTCGTTCATTAAGCGATGCGGGGGTTCGCTGCGAAAGCTAAATTTTAGGATAATGGCAGTATGTTATACTTAGTTATAGATTGTTAAATTAACGTTTAGGCGTCTGTGGTTTTCATATCTACACGTGTAAGTCTTTATTGTTATATATTAATAGCTATAGGTGTAAAAGTGCGAAATATGACATACATTTCTTAATGCGTTTTTGAAAGAACTGTCTTCTCTAAAACCACCTGTTTTATTGTTATTGTTTCTAATAAAATAAACATAAAAATCTTAGTGCAATAACGGGTCCCAACAATATATATGTAATTTCGTATTCACCAAAAAAAAATAATCGCTTTGCAAATTAAGTAAAATATTTAAAAACATAAAAGTAACCGACGCCAAATCAGTTAATCAAGCAAAACGCGCACACGAAAGGTTAACGAGACAAAAAAACGTGAGAAACGAGACGATTCGTTTCGGTGCAATAATCGCCTAGTTAGAAATGAATCGCCTTTCGAAACAAACGTTATTAAACAAATCGAGCGAGGTATTTATAATCTATAACGTTCACGTCGAGCTTCACACTTCCACAGATTAAAAAACTTAGAGAACATTTTCAACAGTTAACTATCAGTAGAATCAATTTATATTAAAAGGCTCGCACAGTCTGTGGCGCTCACAAATTGACGACTATAAAACAGTTTGAAATTTTATCGACCTCTCACACAAAAACATTAGATCGAATTCAGCGTGTAATTCAATAATGGTGTCCAAAGACCGGCGGCACTAACAGTCTAAGTTAAACTATTATATATAATCATACATTCGATACGCGAAGACCGACCTTTACTGAGAAATCTTAAAATAATAGGATGCTAGGAAGTGTTAGAATGCAATTCGCTAGTGTCTGGATGGACTTTCGAATACTAACATTAATTTTATATTGTTTAATAGGTGATTGTTCTCAGCTTTTATTGCATATAAAAAAGTTATTAAAACCACTTTGCTAGATATTTTTAGTTAATAATATAAAGATTTCGAAAGCTTAGTTAATATTTAACGTGATTACGTCTTAGGTCATTAAGACAGCGATTTTTAATTTCACTGATTATTAAAGTTTCAAAACGTTGTTCATGAACGTGTTTAGGGAAGGAGCTGAATGGTTAACGTTATCACCCCGGAACAGCCATCTTGTAATCCTTTTAAAAGTCCTCATGTTTGCGTCGCGATAGTTAAACTTCCAAAGAATTTGTTAGTGAAGACATCTCCTTTACGGTAATGTTCGATTTTCTATTAAACTCCAAAGTGTTCCTCGTCCCACATTCTTATCTCGAATGTTCTACGACATATTTTTCCAAAGTTTCCCGGCGCGAGCTTTCAGGCTGGCGCGTGTAAAGGTCTATTCACACATGGCGGGAGATAAGGTAGCTTTCACACCATTAAGCCGCGCGCTGGAGCCCGGGGCTTTTCCAGATTAGATTATACACTCGATTTATGATGTCATTAAAGCTTTGATAATTACTCGGGACAGGCTGCGTAGGCGAGACGCGGGCGCGGGTCTGGGGGGTGCCCCGTGGGGGGGAGTAGGGGAGTGGGGAAGGGGGAGAGGGGAGGGGAAGCGCTTGTACTGTTTGATTGGATTCCTGGTACTGCGAGGGTTAAGGGATTAAAGTTATGGAGATTAGTTCGCCGCCCGAGGCCGCTCACTTCGTTTATGTTAAAAAGCCTATAGAGATGTATGCGGATAAGAGATTGCTTATTGCCAATTGTGATACCGAGGCGGGTTTTAATTGCGTTTCGCGCTCGATACGTACTCGTATGTAAATAAAGGTGAAATTGGTTCTGGGCAGCGATAATTGCCATACATCGCATTGGTTTAGTTACTCAAAATCTACTTATCGTAACTATTCTTAAGAGATCATACTTAAAATTATACTTATTTTAAAATTATTTTTTTTTATATTTACTAAAAGATTATACAAAATCATTAACAAATATTTTAAAATTATAATCA
>JAKRZM010001316.1:565394-779799 GCA_036379175.1 Heliconius cydno galanthus | reverse complement strand
CATAATTCACCTGTAAACATTTGACATAACGTTTACAACGATTATTATACGCATTGTGCAAATATTGGCCAAACAATGAGAGAAAGTCTTTCTTTTATCGACGCCTAAGGTGTAATTATACTTGTAGCTTTGTTTTTTAACCGGTCTAATAGCGCGGAACACCTTTTTACTTTGTTACTTTAAAAGTAAAGTACTTTTAGTGGTTTACGGTGTAATAAAATTGTAGGGACAAGGCCAAACATTGCGGGATTCTTGCAAATTTATAACGCAACGCATTAAGAAAGGTGCTTTTACTAAGCTTTCTCAAAATAACAGTTTTATTACAAATTTCAAGGCTATTTCTATTGTCAAATTTATAATCTATTTAAAAAACTCAACGTAAAACATTGAAATTCTTTGTCCATAAATGTAAGGGTTATTTTAATTTTTTTTTAAGGAGCATGGGCATCTTCTGCGAACGCGGCGAGATACAAAAGATTGAACCGTTTCCCTTGCGTGTTTTCTTTGTTTTGTTTTATTAAAGATAAATATACGTTTAGGCTATTGTGTTAGACTCTGACTGTATTGTACAATTTAGTCAGGAAAAAATCTTTCAAGTGTACACTCGATTTTATGTTCGCTGTTACTTAAAATTATATGAAATTGGTGAAAAAAGTTATTAATTCCAATTTTATTACGCTGTTTTGTGTAAAAAAACATATGTGTGTAACCTGGTATCTTAAGACAACACAAAATAAACAGGTAAGTTCTTTGAGCTATAAGTCTTTCGAGGTAGTATATTTTTTCATTATATTTTTTTTATCGCAAAAACAATTATAAAATTATTTTTTTTTGAGAATTTCTTACTCTAATGTACTGTAGGTACCTACCTACTAATTTAATATTTTTTAAGGAAAATTATTTAACAGAGCTGAATTCACTATATCTGAAAATAAACAACTTTAAAATTACATCAACAATTATAGTTACAATAATTTTAATAGAACACAAAAGAATTATATAAAGAAACACCAAGTTCCACATCACGGAGGCAAAATGGCTGCATTCCAAAGTATCATCTTATACTTGAATCTTATTGTCATACGAATACGGGTCAAGAAATTTGTATAGTAGTGTAGGCTATCGGGTACAGTAACTCAAGACGTGTCCGGAGATATCGGCCCTCGCGACCTCCCACCCACCATATAATTCACAGTCGAATAAATTATTGCTATCTTATATTTTAAGTTATTACTGTATTCTCGCTGGCTCCTTTTTCTAGTCACTATATCTATATATAGATACCTAATGGCTCGCATTAGCAATCCGCGATAAATGATTTATAAGTCGCTTTAAGATATAGTATTATTTATGTAAGGACTGAAGCGTGTTACAAAGTGCTAAGATAATTTGTGCTCCCATAAATATTGGGTTATGTGCATAAGCTATGGGCAAGTGTTAATGTTAAATATGACAACTATATAGCTTAATATTTCATAAATATGTCTCCAAGGTGAAATTATAATTCTGTAGATTAATATTCATATTTATTAAATTAATAATATAAAGTGAAGAAAGATTAAATTTGAAAAGCCTCTATACATCCACATATAACTTTCTTCGTAATGTTAAGAAGACAACGAATTTAAATTACAAAAATAATGATAGGGACAATTGGAAGACATTAAAGACAGCAATCGTTGCTCCCGAGGCCTTCAGACGGTATCATTCAATCAGGCGCATCCGAGCTAAGTGCTAAAGAGGCCCAAGATTTTTTCCGTGCACGACGATACCAAAGAGTTTTTATCTCAGCGTGATGTATGCACTGTCACGACTGTGGGATGAACGTGACTGAAATACAAGGCGTTATTTTGGATTCAAACCTGTATACCTTCGATACATTGCTTCTTTTTAAAATTGATGGGCACATAGCAGTATATACGATTAGATAACTTCGGTGTAGACATTACTTAGGGAGAATAAACGCGAAGTGTAAAGGTTGTCTTATCCTTACACGCTAGCTAAGTAAATATAAGGTACATAGCCCGGTGGAGTTAGAAATAGTTTTGAGTTCGCGAGTTATAGACCGTAAAAGGATGTATCTACACCAACAAGGGGCGATAAAACTACAGGACACTAAGAACTTTCAAGACGGAAACTAGATTTGTTCGCGTGTAGATTGTTATCTTTGTTTGAAAAGTAAAATTGTGACACCTAATTCGTATGAAAATGTTTTAGGATTTATTTGTTGTTATTAACATAGAGATATAGGTTAGGTATGTTAATTGGTTAATATCAGTGACTCTATCCATAAAATTTTTATTTGTTATAAAATATACTTTATGGCTTAGAAATATAATTTTGAAACTTTAATTAAAAATGTATTTAATAAATATACTGAAATTACAAGTAACAGATGTAGACGAGTTATTGCCATATCATTATTACTTTTTTCCGATCATGTCAGTAGCATCTTTCGTTTTAAGTGACGATTTTCACTTTAAAAGTACCATAACATTCTATAAATTTGCCCTAAAAAGTATATATTTTAATGTAAACAACTCACTAGATGCTTTGAAGTATAAACAACGCTATTAATTCAATTATACTGAAACTTACATGCACTTGCAAGTTGATACGTTCAAGTTATAACATTATAACATTAATATCTAAGTATTTTTTATTTAAAGTTGGTTTTTGCGTAACGCAAATAGCACCAATGTGCCCTTCTAACAGAGTAAGAGGTACAATTTATAGAACTCTGAACGATGTGTAGAATATTGTTTTAGGTACTGACATTCATGTTTAATGTCTTTGTTGCGACGAGGTTCCAACAGAAAATTATGGCAACGATATACTTGAATCGTAATTTTAGTTCCAGAGATTGAATTAAATTGTTAAAGGTGGAACTATAGAAGTTTTTACATTTATAGAAATAAAAAATCATATAATATAATCTAATTATCAATTTCATGTCTTATTTAAAAGTTTAAATGAGTAACACACCGTAAAACCTGTTTTATATGAGCCACGAGCAATAAATGGTTAACTGTTAAATAATAAGTCACCACACACTCGTAAAACAAAGATTAACATACAGTTACGAGTGTAAATAGCCTATTACTTTGATTTTTACGACTAAATAATCGTAAAGGAACCCCGATAACGCTGCCATGTCTAGAAGTCGTTCATTGGTACGGTGCTACGTGTAACTTTGTCCCTTTCAAATTCGGTTAGTTTTTAATCGCGCACAATGCAAACGGGAGACCCGTTTTGATGCACTTTTATTTTACGAGGAACTCGTAACATAAAACGCGGAACGTCTCAACAACGGTTACGAGCCCATCAGTTGGAGAGAGACAGTAGTACAGTCGGAGTCGCTCTTTTTAATGTCGAGGGTTAGATTTTTTATAATAAATATTATTTTGGACGTTAATAATATTTTTTAAAATAAATATATTATTATTTCTAAGGAAATCTTTGCGATAGATATGTGAAAATAATTTTCATTAATGCTAACATCGAAAAATGTTGGCAACAAAAATTTTCATATAAATCATAAAAAAAATATTTCAAACATTAATCTTTAAAAGCTAGATATATTATAATTAAACATTATATGAAAATATACATAGGTATTAAGTACTGAGATCTCTAGCTTCGTACAATTATACTTCATTTAACCGAAACCAAGCGAAGAGAGACCATTCGCGGTTACCCTTGCCCAGAATTCCGAGTAATTAAACAACTGAAATTTAAATGTACCCTAGTATATATTTAATGAGGATGGGCTATTAGAGTGCAAACAGACTGACCATTTTCGTATGGGTTAAAACTCAAATGAAGGTTTGAGACTATAGGATGCTAAATAAATTTATCGGATTTGGCTTCTTTATTTCTGTTTAAAATATATAAATTTCATCTCGGATGTGTTTGTTTATACTATTTTTATATCTAAGTCTCTCATAATACGAGTATGAACTAGATATCAATATACAAAGGTAGATTATATAACAGCATTAAACTACTGACTTGAAATCAACTCAACAAATAAAAAAACAAATAAAAACACCTTTCTTTTCTTAAATAATTGAAATGAAAAGGTATAAAACGGAACCCCGCTATAAAACAAGGAGAAAATCGAGAAATAACAATCAGCCAAATTTTAATTGAACGGTGGTACCGAGATTCGAGCGAACGTTGGGTAAACGTCGTGAATCGCCCGATAATAATGAAAGTGATGGCAGTGACGCCATCAGTGTATGAAGCGGCCATTTCGGCTACATAAACAGTCCGTATACTGGTAAGACCAAATTAAAATGGTGCTTATTTGTACTCTATTCTGTGTGCCGTAAAGGCGAAAGTTGAATGGAATTAGCTCCCTATAGCTCCCTCTACCGGCGCCGGGAGGGGAGCCCGCGCTCGGTTTACATAGCGTTCCAAGATGGCCGACGTTTTTGTCGCAAATAAATCGTAAACGTCAGATCGCGGACGGTGCGGGATTGTGGTTAGCGACGAATCAGAGAGCGGTCGTGTCTTTTGTTAGTCTTGTAAGTTAAAGGAGGGATTTTGCGTTTTATTCGCTTCATTTATTGATGCGGCTGTTTTGATATTTACTAATTTTATTTAGTAGGTACAAGTATACCTAAAAATTAAATCAGATATTTAATCAGTAGGTCCCTCTAATAAATGTAATAAATATGAAAATCCGAGTGTATTTTTTACAAATAAAACAAATAAAGTGCAGTGATTTAGTCTTTCATGAGCACCAAGGAGCTATGTGTAGGTACCTGACTTATCTTCTGTAGTATTGTGATTTCAAAACTCAATCCATGTTACTCAGTTTATCTATTATCACCTATTTTCCGTAATATTAATACTGCGTTTTCATCACTGAAGCTTAATGAAATAAAAGAAAATTAAAATAATTTAAAATACTCTCAATTAAAACTTTTTTAATTATAGTAATTTACTTTTATTTATACCATAATATTATCCCACTCGAAGCTTCGTCTGCTACTCGATACATTATCAAGCATTCATTATTTCCTATTTAATCGCTAAGCAAAATAAAATAAGTGTACTTTTTATGAGATTAAAATATAAATCTTTGATAATTTTGACTTTACTGGTGTAGGTATGTGTGTGTTATATATCTACTAATTTAAACATTTGCCTTAAGTTACTTTATCTATGAGTAGAAACCGCATTAAAATCCACGCATTAATAACCACAGATAATTCACACTGAGACAGTAGCATTTAACATTTAGGCATACACGTTCGCCCTGGCTAGGGATAAAACCTTAACAAAAGAAATATTAAATAAGTTTTACATAATTATATTTAGCAGGTAGGTATGTACCTATTATATATATATATATATTTAGTAGGTACTTACTTATTCGTGAATTATTTGAAATCTTTAATTTCATCACATTAAAATTCAATGAAATAAGAAATCATTTAATTTTTTTTTGCTTAAATAGCTTCTTTACATAAACGTTTTGTCCGTGTAATATTTTAATTTCTTTACTAAGCCGACCTCCATGTAAGCCCCGCGTCACCCGAGAAGCGGGGGCGCCCAGATATTTTCAGCCGCTTCCCGCGTCGACCGGCGCCGACTATGCTCTTTCTTTTTGCCTTTTTCAACATTTCACCTTTCATACGGATAACTCTTTATGAGCTCAGATAGAAAGTTTCCGAATAGATTTTTTATTCTTTTTCCTTAATAAATTTTAAGAAAGTACGGAATACGGATACTGTTTATTTATCTATAAATTGAGTAAACAGACACATTAAAATTTATGTGTAATAAGAAAATCTGATAAATATTAAATTGTGTATTTCGTCTAAGCATTCAATATAACCTTCAAAAAAAGCATAGTAAGTGTAGTACTATTAAATATACTGTAAATCTATCATTTATTGTAAAAGTTAATATATAGGTATATGGGATTTTATGAAAACAGTTACAGTTTAGTTACAGTTCCTTTAACACTTTCTCCACCCTCAAAATAAGTTAAATAGTTCTGTAATAGTTCTAAATTAATAAATTTAGGATATTTTGGTGGTCCTCTTCGTTATTAAATAATTTAAGTGGGCACCTGTCAATATTACTTCTTATTTATTTAGTTCTTTTAAAATATATACTAGGTATGTACTAAAGCTTCTTACTTACATATTTATATATTAACCTCAGATAAACTTATTAGGCGGAAAGCTGTTTTAAGTGTAAAAGCGAAGGAATATCTTGAGATAAAATCAAGGTTATCACACTCAAAGGCGATAGATTAAGCCAGCCATAGAAACAAATCGTAGGAAATGGAACAAGGAACCCAGCACAGTATTAATTTTAATTCAATACACGCGTACCCGGTGGCATGATAACCGTGAACAATGGTGGTCCCATTATCACATGTGCTATTGTAACCACAATACTTTATTATCTTCTAGGGTTATCATTTACCTATATGTATGGAATTTATAGAAAATTAAAATGGTTTTCGTTCGTTCGTTATTTTTTTATTAATTTTTAATTTAACATAATATGAACTTCATGGATAATAAAATATCTATGAATATTCTTTAATTCATTGTTAGACTTACTTTGACCTTTTAATTCTTTTAAGCATCTTAATGTTTTAATAAGATTTTTTTTATTTCTATAAAATTTATATTCTTTGAGTAGGTAATTCATAAATTTGCTTACCTACTTATCATGTCAATTTGGAAGCACAGTTAAGACTTGTCCAAGAGTGTACCGATAGGTCATTTAGTTAGACTTTGCCACCCATAAATTGATAAATATTGCCAGCAAGTCTCTAAAATGAACAGAAAGTAGAAATATAAGTGATATACCTATTGCTAGATATCTCTTGCTGAGACACGAATAGGTATACAATGTGATAAAAATAAATACAAAATGGAATATTTTTTTGCATAAAATTCAAATTTTACGTATAAACTCTGGTTTAAAATATTCATAAATATAATTATCATTAATTAACATTTATTATCTAAAGATTTTGGCACTATTCGCAAAATATTTTAAAGAAATTATAATGATATAAATTTAAACTAGCTGATAGCTTAAGAAACAAGAAGGCACATCTACATACGTACCTACTCAGCTAATACCGAGAAGTAAAAAAAAACTATAATCGCCGTAGGTGGTATTCCATATAAGAAGTAAGAATACTTAAACTATTATCTAAGTATTATAAGCCATTACATAATCGACATACCACATACTCAATAAAACGGTCACGCGACTGGGCCCCCGTCAATCGCGTGAAAACAAACAACGCGCGAGAGTTGAATTCTAACACGCACCGGCGCCTGCGCACGCGCCTCTATATGTCCGTCGAAATATTTATATTTATTTATTTATACTTTATGTCCGGGATGCAATAGCACGACGATAGAGAGACGACGAGGCCAATGCTGAATGATTCGTAGCCTTTGTTTTAGTAAAACTGTTAACGGTGGTGAGCTAACCATTAGAGAGTCCTATTATAGCGGGCCCATTTCTATTATTTCTTATAATGACTTTCTTAAATTGGTTTGAATCAGGTTTTTTTTATTTTGGAACTTACTATTAATTTCTTTACTAAATGAGGTGGTGTTGGCAGTGAATAGACACACTGCATACATATATATGCTTTGGTATATTCTTGAAGTATATCATATATGAATAAATAATATTACGGAAAGTGCTAATTAGTTTAAATAAAAAACTAAAATTACTAAAGCGAGAAGATTACTTTCTATATTCCAATAAATGTTTGGACGTGAATCTGAAAAAATCTGTTCAATTTAGTCTTTTGAGGGTATAAAACCAAAGGTATTTAATTTATGTTTAGGGTCCTAACACTAGGTGCCCAGGATCAACCCTCTGTCTACCCTGCAACCGGCAAGATGCGGCATGAAGCTAAAAACATTAGGATTTTTCTATATAAAAACAGATATTCGTCTAATTATAAAAACATAGGTGTATATAGTAGATTTTGTGTTTTTATTCTCCTCTCACCCGCTTAGTGGACATTATTTCTATTATAAAAGCTTGCTTAAAGCCGAGGTTTGTTTATTTAGGAACTTGTAGAATAAGCGGTTGCATCTTTAAGAGTTGACTTGATCACCTAAATGGGGGTAAAACGGCCTATTTGGAAGACCTTACTTATCAGAATGAGTGGAATGACTTTGTAAGGAAACATTTGGGCACGAACTACCTACATACTAAAACTGACGTTTATTTCATGTTAAAGTTATAAAATTAATAATAGGTAAATATATTATAAAGTAAACTGTATAGCTACTTACCTACATGTAAAACTACTTATTTCATATTTAGGTATGGAATTGACTATTTAAAAAAAATATGGGTCCACTAAAAGTATCCATATCTATAAATTCATACACTTTGAGTAGGTAATTCGATTTTTTTTATTATTTTCACGCGTGAAATCCATGTTTAAATTTAATATCGAATCTGTTATTTACTACGATCCACACATCCCACATTTTTCTTACACTGATATCTGTGACATTATCATATGTAAAAAAAATTACGCCTATATTAATATGCGATAAGAGAAAAATACTTTCGAGTGAAGACTTCTTAACCTTTGACACAGCGATAGCTTATCTAAAGTGCATTCATTTATATAAATAAATTCATTTTCTCAGATTGCTTCTGCTTCTTTTAAACAATAATTAATTTTAAATAAAAAAACCTAAGTCGATAAAGAAAGGTTCTTAATGTTCTGTATTATTAAAGTACCTACTTATAACTTATAACTAACTAACTATGGTATATGAAAGTAACAGTATAAATACCAACATAATCAATTCTATTATGTAAATGCAATTCAATATGGAACAGGTCTTAAATTATAAATTTTCCTAAGGTTGAAACAGGTAAGGTCAACACAAAAACAATTGCATATTTTGTTTTTTTATAATAGATACATAAAAGCTTACCAAGAACTCAGAAATTAAATATACCAACAGGTTATATCTTCGTTTGTTTTACTATTACGAGTACCTATATGCATCTCTAAAAAATATAAACAGAATTTAAGCAAGGAATTTTCATAATAAACACAAAAGGTAAACAATCGAACATAGTTCTAAGAAATCAGTATTATCAACCAAATTGACCATGTCAAAATTCGGGTAACCTATTACCGCTGACGACGTAGGTATAGGCACCTAAATAAATGCGTGAAAATATTTATTTCATCGGACACCGTCCAGATTGAGAAAAACCCTCAAAACGCCATCACTACAATGATTGTTTCAAAGAGTGGGTAAGCATATGTGGTGGTATGGACCAAATTATAGTGGGTGGTAGGTGGTAGGTAGGTACATGCGTGGGTAAGCGTTCACCGTCGGCAGGGAAACGATGGACGTGTTTCTGAATTTAAATTGCCAAATCAATTTTTAATTTCGTTGCAGTAACTGGCTTGTTGGGCATTTTGTTTATATTTATTCAGTTAAACGCAATGTGAGGAATATTAAGTGTAGAGCTAATCATAATTCTCTTGGTTGTATTTAGGTATTTTATTAAAGAAAATTTAAATCGAAATATATGATAATATATATAAAAAAATTGTAAACTATGTCTTAAAGAAAGTAAGCACGCATCTACTACATAAGAGTAGGTAGGTATTCTAAAAACTAAACGATAGAGCTACCTATATCCGCCGACTGAAGAATCGTTTGACGTTATTTAAAATATCTTTGCGTCCACTTGTAGAAATAAAGTAAATTATAAATAGGCTATACCTAATTGTATACAATATTCCTAATGCGATGCAACAACGTTTTTGCAAGTGTGCTTATAATATGTCTTTAATGTACCATGAAATAGTTAACACTTCTGTTTGTTCATTTTTTTATATTTATATAGCTAGCTAGACTTAAATAATTATTTTATTTATATTTTTATCTTTATTAATAGGTAGCTACTTATATACGAAACGTACCAACGAAACACTTCTGACATTTGACCCTCGCATCATAAATTATTAACTAAACAAAAACATACAAAATAAATTTAAATAAAATTAAATTAAAATCATACCTAAAATCAGCAACATTTTAGTAATCAGAAATAATATTTCTGTAAACATTTTAGAAATTTCTCTATTATCCAGGCGCCCAGGACAAAAGGATATATCTTGCATTTCATTTGCATCATAGAAAGAGAAAGAGACGGGAATATTGGAGCAACAGTCAACGCAATATAGGATCATAATGGCGGACACAAACAAACAATAGTATGTTTAATATGATATAATGAAGCTACGTTTTTCTAAAAACTCACTCACTAAGCACTTTCATCTGTATTTAACTAAAATATGTAACTTCCATAGAAAATAAAAGCTTAAAAAGTAAAAATAAAAGCTTTAGAATACACACAATTATATTTGTCGTTCGTCACACGAGGCAACGGTCGCCATATCTAAATGTAGCGTTACAGAGACGAATTGTGAAATTGTGAATTTCGTATTTGAAGACCTTGAAAATAAAATACCAATTATTTCTACGTTATTATAAAATGTTGACTCATTAATTATTAATAGCTTACGGCGTAATTTATAGCCTTGTTTTAATTTATGTAACATTTAAACATAAAAAATGTAAGGTAATACAAAAAATATCTATATATAAACAAATATTTTATAAACTAAATTTATGAGATAAATCAAGTAAAAATTTAGCATAAATTCTTTAATAACACACAAAATTACTAACGATTTGTGTACATAAGTAAAAAATGTAATGGTAAGACATTTTATTCCCTACGCACAGATATATTTACGAGACATGAACGTTGATTGGCGCAACTAAACGTCGCGTTAAATACAAATAAAATAACGTACGTTATATTTTATTAAATACAAATAACAGAACTCTATAAAAATATAGTTAACAAAATCTTTTATATATATTTTTTATTTAATATTAATATATTAATTCATGATTTATTTTCATATATATATATTTACATTTATTAAATCATAATTTAAAAAAAATTACAATATTCACATAAAATCTATTCCTTTATAAAACGCAAACTCCAGCTCTGAGCGAGCACGCTCCGCCCATTACAAGCAACAAAAGTCGGCGCGGCGTTCCTTCAAAACATCTCGTTTGGAGGCCATTTTGACGACCGCGCGGGAAAGAGATAGCGTAATAAGCTGTTATGTTATAATGTGCGTGCGCGAATGAGACAATTATGCAAAGTTAGTGCCGTTTTAAATAGCTTTGTAGGAAAGAGGGGACAGTTTCACAGTTTATTTTGTACGAGAGCATCGCGGTGTCTTCGATCCTTTTGCTGTCTTCTATTTTCTTTTTTAAATTTATAATTATTTGCTTTTAAATTTGAATTATATTAAAATGTTTACATTTCAATATAATTCAAATTAAAAAATATATATTCAAGTAGTAAGCCAAATTACCTACTGAATGTTTAAATTGTTAGGAAATAATAAAAACAAAAATTCCTAAATATATTTTTAAAATATATAACTAATGTATAAAATATGTTTTTAAAAGATTTATTAAATATCTAATTGTATTTTGGGTCAAAGTTTGTCAGGCCACCGACGACGGTTGCACTATCAATAGATTATGACGACATAGCAACGTAAAAAGATTTATACTTTTTTAAAATTTAATTTTTAATTAGTTCATAATTGTTTGCTCACAATACCTACCTCGTCGTCAAAACAGGTCCTTTGATTTTGCTACTTTGTTATCATTTTACTACTATAAATGAATAAAATCTATTAATAAATATTTCAATATCGCAAACAAAACATAATATTACATAAGCTTTAGCTTCTTAATAGGTAGTTATGATTTCTAAATAACATAAAAACGAGTTTTGCCAAAAACGACAAAAAATCCATAAATTAATTAAAATAAAAAAAAATTATAGAACATTTATACGACAATCAAGCTATAAGGAAGTTAGTAAACCTTCACCGTTTACGACACATCTATTCATTCCAGCATTGTAAAGGAGTCGTAAAAGCGCTCGGACCACCACCGAGTGACGTCACGCGACGTAGTGGTCCGCCTCACCACCGCGAGATGGCGCTCCGCCGGCCCGCACTAAGCGCGCCCATAAAAATAAATTTTATTGTTATGACGAAAATAAAACGCTTGTCGTCAATTTAAACGTCATTTTAGTGTGTAATAAGATTTATTTTATGATTAACAAGTGTCTTGATGAATTTATATTGGCCGAATGATGAATAAAGCTATAAAAATCTTTTTACGAGCGCGCTATCGTCTCTATTGGCAGTTACGGTAGGTTCCCGCTGATAGGACGTCACATGTGATAAAAATATAATAAAGGTGATTCATAGAGACGCAAAATGTTTAAATGTCTCATTAATTTTTGATAAGCTTTTTATATATATTTCTGAAGCCGTTTCAAATTGATTCGGTATGTTATATTTTTAGAGTTTTATCGACTCTTAGAATATTATGTTTTTATTAATATTATCAGTTTAATAACAATTTAATGTTTTACTATTAATGAAAACAAATATTATTAGTGTCAATGAAAGACATTAACGCAAGCAAGGTGTCGTTTCGTGTAAATTATAGTGTGTGACACTAGATGGCGTAATTAAGGAAATTAGTTCTTTTTAACATTATAGTACATAATAAGCTAACTAAAACAAATTATTTAATATTAAATTATATAAATAATCATTATCTTGTATCAAATTGAAATATAATTCAAATATCGGTTTATGACAATTTTCGATAGATGGTGTAAGTGTAGCGAATGCAGTTGCATTGCAATGTCATTGTGTTGAGACCAAACAAACTTACTCTTACTTGTAAAAATTGTTACTATCAATAGCCACGGTGGCAGTATCACTAACTAAGATAAGGTATATCCTATCAATCTCAAAGAACCCTAAAACGATATCTGAAGACCAAAAAATGACAATCAATTGTATATCATAGGTATATAGGTACCAGATAGTATATAGGTACGCGCTTGGTTAAGGCGTTATATGCCTTAACTAAATAAACAAAGTTATTTTAAGTTACCAGGGTTTACCGAAAGGCAAAGGCAAAGGTAACCCGAGAACTTAGTGTTAACACTCTCCGTTCCCCATAAGGAAACTTCCATTCCTCGCTTTCAACTTAGTAACTAACTGTACAAAATTTATTGACTCTTCATTCCCAAAAGTAGGTAAGTGTTTATTTAAATACCTATGTAAATATTGCGTTAATATCGAATTTTATAAAATATATCCAAGTATTATTTTTATACCTCACCTCAATTTGTGTCTACCTTGTAATCTTTTTGAATGGAGTGCCTAAACTTAACAAAAACATACCTATTAAGACCATCTTTGAAACTTTAAATTATGTATTCCATTGAAGAACTAATATATTATTTCCGTAACAATAATTAATAACTTACCTTTGCATCGTAAATAAGTATATTCTGCAACAACATAAGTACGTACAATAACTCTTAGCACTCCATTCACCTCAACTTAGTAAACAGAACGCGTCGGCCATAAATCGACCCAGTCCACATAGACTTCATAACAATCTATTACAGCCATTGATTGATATCAATCATACAGCCAGCAATAAACCAATGAGCCACGATAAAAAGGAAAATTACAGTCATAAAACTGCAGTCGGCCAGTCGGAACAGACTGGCAGGCGCTGCCTCGAACCTCGTACGATAAAGACATAAACTATCAACGACTCCTTTATCTCTATTAAACGGGTGATACTTTAAAAGAGCCAATAATGGTTCAATAAATGTCTAAGGAACGGCATAATAACAACCCGAGTGCGTTCCGGGCAGCACCATAAAGTTTCGAATTTATATCGAAGTTTAGCCCCGGAGGCGTATACGAAATGATCTGAGCGGTGTTTACTGAGAGTTCTACAAACGGCGCAATTCACGTGACTTTTACGAGCGTTTAAGTGGTAGTAAAAATCGTGTTTACGAGGCACAGGAGGCACGCGCGGGCGACGTGCGGTGCGCGGGCGCCGCCCGCCTCGCGAATATCACCATCTGTTGACTGAATGAGAATGAGGCTCCTTAGACCTCACTACGAGCACGTCCACACAAATGTATCACATAATATATCATAATATCGTAAATTCCCACAATATTGCTTTGGCGTGTCATAAATCGTATATATTCTAAGCGAAATTTTAAATTCAATTTAGTCTATAATGCAGCGCATTCGCCTACATAATGTATGAGCTTTGAATTTAAAACAGGTTCTTATCTTTTATATAGCGTCATTTATTATTAAAGTGACTTTATCAAAACTAAACCTACTTAGATTTAACTAAAATTTTTGACTTGTAACTAATTAAAAAATATTAAGTAATTTGGACTTGTATTACGTATTTTTATATTTTATTTGGATATTTTCGTCCGAGTTACATATTTATTTTAATTCTTTAACTAACATAAAATCTGCTTATAATGAGCATTATTGAATTTCTGTTACTAACAACAAGAAGGAGGAAGTCAATTTAGATAAAGGTACCTACATATATTATAGCTTTAGGCTTTTGATAAGGTAGACCTATCTACTTATTTCTTAATATGATATGAAATGTCGGTCGGAACAAATTTTTCGTCTTTTTACAGTTTTTATGAGTAGGTTCCCAATCTTTGTACTCACCTACTGTCACTAGATAAAAGATATAAGGCGTTTGAAAGTAAAAGTCTACTCTAAGCACCAACTCTACTCTCGTCATACAACTTTGTTTCACGTAGGTAGTACATTTTTAAGCCGATGAACATTCTGATAGATGTCTAGGAGTAGAGTTGAAATAGATGTGCCTGTCCCTGTGCCTTCAAATAAAGTTTCCAGGTTCCCTCTATCAACTCTATAGCATATAGCATGAAACTAAAAAAAACGTATAGACATGAGAAGACTTATTTATTACAGAGAATAAATAAAACGAGAATGAAATATTCTATATCGATACGAAGCGCTGTGTTGAGTTCCTCCACTCAACACGCAATGCCTCCAGAATTGTCGACGGGAAGGGGGGACCTCGTTCGTCTTAACGCTAGGCTCCCTCTTCCTACCCTATTACATGCGGGACACACCGTAAAACTGAGAAAATAAAAATAAATAGAGACAGGTAGAGTCAAATCTCAGTCGCTAATGTGTTTGTATACTATCTCAAACTAGGTGATAAAATTTGCAAAGCTACACCTGTCGCAAGTTCCAAAGACTGCTCTGAGCTCTTCGCCAGGAGCGCGATGGGTTTGACATTTATTCCATCTATCCAAGGAATTGAGTGGAAATGCATTCCGAACGTTTGAGACGAAACTCGTCTAAAACAGGAGAAGTGACTACACGAATAAATATTAGAATGTAGATTTTCATAGATCCTTCGATGCTTAGAAGTAAAATCTTCTATGGTTTAAGGGTGGTATTGGGTTTTGTCGGTCAATATGCATTATGTCAAAGTTGGGTGAAAAGTGAAGAACAGAGAGTGGCCTTAACATTTTCTTTAGAGTCTAGGTTTTTGCTCGTGCTCGTGCTAGGATAACAGTTAGGTACTTTATATAATATAGTAGCTATGTAACCTTCATACAGAGGTTCCAAATAAACTTATTAGAAAAGTATTTTCTGCAACTTGTAGGTACCTATTGGAGAAACTAAAATTGAATTCTTACAAGAATCATAATAGAATATATTTATAATATTTTCGGGTTTTATTTCTACTAAATAGTTTTATTCCAACCTGTAAAAGAACTATAATATTATTAAGAAACATTCCGTAGTAGGTCTATATACTCGTAGTTTCTGATTTTATTTGAAAATTGTCAAGTGCCAATTAGGTACATACACAACAGTTAAGAAAATATTTAGAATCGTGTAAAAAAGTTAACCTATTTTTTAAATCTCTTGGACGAATTGGTGTCTCAATTCGTTCAAATATTTATGTTTCTAAATATTTGACTTCAAGCTTTTAATTTTGTAATCATGGCCTACATATTGAGAGGTAATAATATTTTTAAATGATATAATTAGATGTTTATTTGATACCTACTTAATATAAATGCAAAAGGTGTTAATTAAGTTATACTCCTATGCAGTTTTAAGGGCCTTGTGTCGGGTATAAGAAACTCATTAAAATGTTAATATAGAAAAGGGTGAATGAATTCTCGCATTAGAAAATGTCAAAATAAAATGTTGATTGTAAAATTAAATTTTAACACAGGCATGTACAATTCAACCAGTAAGAGATTTATTTGTACGTTTTATTCTTCAGCTTCACGTTCCATCTCGCATGTAGCAGGGAAGTTAGAGAGAGCCTAATGTTAAGACACTCCGCTCCCCACTTTCCGTCGACTTCTGGAGGCATTGAGAGTAGCACGGAACTGAACGCCGCGCAATAGATTATTTATATGAATAGGTATAATATAGATATATATTTATCATATAGGTATATGCCCACTTATACCTGCCCATTCAAACAAAATATCTAATAATATATATTATGCTGAATACAATTAAATGAAAATTAAAATAAAATATATATTAATGACCAAAAATAAAATTAAAACATAAATCCACCCTAAAACATATAACTCTCAATCCGAGCTAAAAAATCCAATAAAAGCCGTATAATTCGCCCTTTTATACAAATATTTGTTCAAAGAGGTGAGACCACAATAAAAATGCAGCGTGTTGGGTGCGCACCGACGAGACCATTCATTCGTTTGATGACTTCATTTGCCGCGACCGACTCGCGATAATGCACTATTGTTTACCCTTCGATAGTGCGTCTTGCACTGCACGCGACACCGCGCCAGACAGAGACAGCTATACGTGTCGCGACGCCCGCTTCACAACACACTGCACACACACATCACCCGTCTCGCTCTTACAATTGTTCTTCGTGTATGCGAGAGCGAGATAGGACCACCGCTCGTATAAAACAGGTAGTAGAAGAAATAATAATCATCTTTACGACTTCTCACTCTATTCAGCACCTTGTTACGATACTGCGCGCTCATTGTGGCCCGACCGAGAGTGGTTGTAAAATCTTTTCTTTACTGGCCCGTTTCACTAATTGTACGTTTATGAGTTTACGACTTTGCGGCTTAACTTTTCAGTAGCCGAGGCATTATTGGCCTTTTGTAGATGTTTTTTTGCTTGTTGACTGCGGTAAGACGTGTTAAGTGGTTATTAAACATTAATAGGAACCACTTGAGAAGTAAATACTCAAGTTCAAAGACTTTCTGATCTTACCGAATTTTAATTTATTTGGGCATATGAACGATTACTCGACAAGTGGAGACTCTTACAGCGTCTAACACTTGAGTGTAGAGAGCGTAGAGCGCGGTCTGCGACCAATTCTACGGTGCACGGGGGTGGAAGGCACGTGTTCAGGAGGAGTGATAAGCGAGGGAAAAGAGAGCATCACTGATAATATTTATAGTGATTAGCGAAAAGGGGACGGAACAATCGTCGCTGCTGGTCGCGCAGGCGGCGCGCGGGGCGGCGCGCGTGGCGCTCGCAGTAGCCTGCGTGAGCCGAGCCGCGCCGGTCGTTCTGGCACAGTCGCGCGCCCGCACCACACGCGACCGCAAACTTCGCTCGACACGTCCGCCACATGTGCTGAGACACTCGCTCCCAACCAGCACCAGAGTCACTACAGAACATAGAACGCTTAAAAACTCGTAAAACCGCAGCACGTGCTCTAAACTCGTAAAATAATCGTAAAAAGTAAACACACGAGCGGCCTTTATCGCCGATGAAACACATTATGACGCTCGAGTGACGTTTAATAGCCAATAAAATTAATAAAGTTAACGTTCAGTCGTCTATCTGAAGTGACGGCGGAGAGACGGAGTGACGGCGAGTGACGGCGCGCGGGCCGCGATGACATAAGTGTTTCCGAGTGACGTTAGTGTCGGTGACTTATCAGAATGAACTCTTACTTCGAGCAGGGAGGTTTCTACGGGGCCCATGGGGTGCACCAGGGCGGCGGCGGCGGAGACCAGTACCGCGGGTTCCCCTTGGGGCTGACATATGCCCAGCCTCACGCATTACACCAACCGAGGCCGCAGGATTCCCCGTACGATGCATCAGTGGCGGCCGCTTGCAAGTTGTATGCAGGAGAGCAGCAATATGCTAAGGCAGACTGCTCGAAAGCTGGAGGCGAACAGCAGAATGGTTATGGTGGGAAAGAGGCATGGGGATCAGGTCTAGGAGCGCTAGTGAGGCCCGCAGCGTGCACTCCCGAGGCCCGATACAGCGAGTCGTCGAGTCCTGGCCGAGCTCTACCCTGGGGGAACCAGTGCGGGCTACCTGGAGCAGCAGCCTCAGCGCAACCTGTTCAACACCAGCCCACTAATCACACATTCTACCCTTGGATGGCCATAGCAGGTTAGTAAATTTGTATATTTTTATTTTGAAGTTATTGACATTCAAAATTTTTAGTATAGGAGCGTACAATAAATTTTAAAATAATAAACAAAATATTAGATACATTTATCATTAAGAAATAAAAAGATAATAATTAACGGTTAATCGGAATAACTGTAGAGCAACTTTCATACGACCATAAGAAAGCTCTAAAACGTTGCTTATCTCATTAATAAGATAAACTCATATTATAGGTCTGGAATTACCAATAAGATACTAATGAGAACGTAAACAGGTAGCCGAGAGGCGCTCAACTTAAATATCAATAAAAATCACATAAAATGAAAGACCCTCGTTAACACCTCTTTAGTGCGACAGATTTGAGTATTATTCGGAGTTTTATAGTATCATAAGAACAAGCATAAAATTGTTTGATATTAGTATAATTTTATAAAATAAAAATAAAAGTTGAATGTATTTGACAAGGTTATTAGGAAGAGATAAGCTTTTATTTAATTCGGTCATTTTATCATTTATGTGCACAATTACTTTTATACATTTATACAATGGATAAAATGACAGAGACGTGGTTCATAAAAAATTGGGCATTCATCTAGTACATTTTTAGATAAACTTTAATATTATTTAACATTATAATACCTACAATAAACAAAACATAATTTTATTCTAAACATTCCACATCCTTTTAGCAATAATTTAATACAAATATTTTAATAGTTAAATGTACAAAATTCTAACAAAAATCTGGTAAAGCAATTAACAAGAACAGGATACAAAATATTTACTTAAACATGAAAATAATAAAACATATAATTCTCGAGTATTTCATTCATTAAAAGTTTACACATGAGAAATCGTTAAACATAAGCGTTAGAACATAGGTGGGTACATTTTAGAGCCCATCGGCAGGAGCGCTCGCGCCGCTCGCCCGGGTCAACGGCCCGGTCTAGTTTGGGTATTTTTATTATCTTAGTTTAAATGTTAGACATTTCACATGACCATTTATTTATATGGCGAACTTGACACCTTATACTAAGAGTAGCAAAAAATTTACATATAATGTTAAGGCTATATTCAAAATCTAATTTATTACGTAAATTGTGGGAATATTTAATATTATAAAGAAAATATACATTTTCAAGTTTCTTTTAATAAGTAAAAAATTTCGAGGACTAAAATAAGTAAAAATTATCTAATATAGAAATAATTTTATTTTAATATGGATGTGAGGCCGAAGCTCAAATTGATTTATTAGATTCCCTTTGCTAGTTAGAATATACAAGAAACAAATCCAATAAGAACATTTGTACCGACTATAAAATTTCTATTTAATATTGATATAGGCGTTATATATTGTTATAAAATACTATTAGGTACATATGTAACATATTATTGGAATGTTTATTCAATTATTTTTGTATTAAATAATTATTAGCTCTATCTATCGGTAAAAAATTAGGCGGAAAGTGAGGAATGGAGTGTCTCAACACTACGTTCCCTCTGCCTTGCTACATGCGGGATATAGCGTGAAGCGTAAAAAAATATCTATCCGTATCTCGCGACGAGGGCAAGGCCATCACTGACGCGTAATTACCACGACGCGCGTGTGGTCCCAGTTCTCATAACTCATGGGACTTGATAAAAATTAAGTAACACAGCCTGAAAAAAAATATATAAAAATAACTAAAATGAGTAGTCGAACTGTCGGCCATATTTCATTCCAGTTCACGCAACACGGCCCGCGAAAACAATACAAGGCCGCGTCCATGTGGACCGCATGAGCTTTGACCGCTCTCGTCCTTATAAATTTAAAATGCATCGGAATTTTGTTTTAAGTAGATCCCTAAGTTAAAATTCTAATAGTACCTAGTTTAGTTAAAAATAAACTTTAAAATTTTTAAAAATCCTATTTAAAATATAACTTCTTGTTCTTAATTTGATTAACATAAGTGATTATATTTTGTAAAATAATTTATGGCGCAATGAGTTCATTAGCATTTTTATGAACATTTTAAAAAATCATTACAGGAAATTTCAAATTTATGAAGTAACAATTAAATCTAATTGTAACAAAATGTAGCTCGTGAATTGTTTTTAGAGATTAAAATTTTTCATTTATCATTAAGAGTTAATTAGATTTTTTGGGAAACAAAAATTATTAATAATAACGAGGAAATATATGAAAAAAGTGCAGGTATAGGTACCTATTATTAAAATGTACTGACTGACTGACTGAGGCCAGTCGTCGCGTACAAGCGTGTGACTGTAAACGCGACAGGTTGTGGGTTCGATTTCCACCCGAAGAAATGAAATATTTATATCGCGGCGTTCGGTTCCGCCACTCACAAATGATTTCAAAATTTGTGCGAAAAGTGGAGAGCGGAGTATCATTGCACTATGTTTCACGCAGGATACAGCGTGAAACTGAAAAAAAAGTATATAACTAAAATAATATGAAAAAAAACTTGAGTGTAGTTCCTTATAAATCATTCGTCGGAAATTGTTTGCATACAAATAATGATTTAGGGGCCTTTGGTAGAGCGGCGACTGCGCGGCTAATTTAATGTAATAAGCCTTTATTATTATAATTGTAGGGAAGAACGCGTGAAATAAACTAGTTTTATAAAAATAGTTACACTGAAATTGATATAGCAACTCTACTTTTATTCGACGATTATTAAGAAATAATTTATTTACTAATAAAATATCTATACTCGTACCATAAATTTAAAAATAGCCTCTAAAAATATTAAATCTTTGATTAAGAAAATTCTAGGTTCCCTGGTTCCCAATACCTACTCTGGCATATGAGAGATGAAGTGCGAGTGTTTTAAACATTATTCAGAACTTCCCTGCACTCAACAACATTGTAAGAAATTAACCGGACGAGCTCAAACTAGAGATTAATTCGATGCATTTAATTTGCAGCATCATTAGCACAATTACGTTAGGTACAAAAAACTTATGAAGCTATTATAATTGTATGTGATTCTTTGTCTAAATATAAGAAACAAGTTTATAGAAAAATAATTGTTATGAAATTACGCGAACATTTAGGTATACTAGCTCTACTATAATTGATGATAGCAACTAGAGCGACATGAAAATTGCATATTTTAAATATTTTTTTCATTAAAGATCTTCTTTCTTTTAGTCTTATTTTTCTAACATTTAAAACTTTACATCTAGGGGTGGTAAATAATAAAAGATATATTGTGATTATTATCTTTTTGTTGCACTTATTGTTTTTCTACCTCCTGCTATCTGCATCTAACCTTAAGCCGAGGCCTGACCCTATAATTTCTAAACAGGTTCCCAAATTGGCGACTGAATTTTGCCCGAGGCGGAATATTTTAAATGCTCCTTTATTAAAGGGAAATGAGATATTGTAATCACTACCTAGTTGCTCCGTACATGCGTCTTGCTTATTATTCCAGATTTTTATTTTCAATTGGTGTTCAAGAGCATTCATTGATATACATTCTACATATTTGATTTTCAAAAACCACACGCAAATATTTTTTTAATATTTTAAAATATTTTACATAAGAAAATGAACATATAATACCAATATAATTTAACGAAAAAAAATTCTCAGGCAAACTTTAGGTGAAATAATCACATTGTTCAAAACCATCGGACCATCTCTACATATCTGTAATAAAGATTACATAGTCGGTCGGACTTTCTAGAACGGTAGCTAAAAGATAAGTACCTTTAGCAACATAATTATGAAACTTGGTGTTATTTAAAAGGCCGGCGGTGTACTCTACAAGACATTTGTAAGAGCCTATAACCAATCTTTTATATAATGGAGGAACCTCAATTATTTAAAACGTGCTATAATGTGGTTTGAATCGAAGGGAAGTTGTTTAACTAAAATATGGTAGATACCTATATATGTACCTATTACAAAAGTTTTGAACGTGAATTGATAAAATTATGTTCATTTATATATACGTACTAATAGTTAATCTAAATGCTTAATCAGTTTTAATATCTTATTAGAAAATATAACAAAATACAACAAACTTAGGGAAGTTAGTGCGTAACATAGGGAAGTATCGTATTTGGTAATAATCTTAACTCTACATTTATATTGAAAAAGGCCTCCTGAATTTGTCTGAAAATAGATTTGTGATTTGTTGTGTGCGGGATACAGCGTGAAGTTAAAAAAATATCTGTAAATATTAATTATACGTCGACTTTGTATAAATTCAATAAAATTATTGTATTACATATACAGTATTGGTTGCTCATGTGCTAATTGCAACATGATACCAATTGATTGTGACGGAATATTTAAAATACAATAAAATATATATTTGGCACTGTAAATAATTATTTATATACCTACTATAAAAATCTGTTTCCGTCAATATCTAACTACTAGGTACTTATGAAAATTTTTGTTGCTGTTTTTTATACTTATTTTATATAAAACATTTGAATAATTTAAATATTTATTTCAATAATGTAAAAACTTAACAAGAAATATCTTGATAAAATAAGTAAGCTAATTAGATATCAATGTCAATAATATAACAAAAAACATTTTATTAATTTCTTCGAATTAATATAATACATAGTTATTTTTTATTGGATTTAAATATTAAATTTTATTAAAGGAGCTGAAGGAAGCCATGTGGCGCAGGTGCTAAAGCGTGTGACTGTAACACGACGGTTGTGGGGTTCGATTCCCACACGGGGGAATTAATTATTATTTATTAATATATTTTAATCGCGGCGTTCAATTCCGCCACTCAACACGCAACGCTTCAAAAAATCAGTAGAGAAAGGAGAACGTAGAGTCTTATAGGCTCCCTCCCTATCCTGTATATACGGGGTAGCGGGAACCTGAAAAAAGAAGAAGTTTAATTAAATGATAGGTTAATCACATTTTATTACGTACCAAGTCAAAACACCTTACGACGTACGCGCGTGAGTCAGACGACGCCCGCCACGAACGCTACTCTACTTTACAACATCGATGCGCATCGAATAACAAATTGCTAACAATTTATCTTTAGACAAAACAAATGTTTTATTTTTATATATCACACTCGCTTTATTTATTTCAATTGTGTGAATGTATATATTTGTATTTAATTCGGCATTGTCATATTTTATTGTTATTATTTAAATTTAATTAAATAATAACAATAATAATGCTTTTAAAAATTCTTTTTCTGAAGAAAAAAAATATTAATTTCATGTAGCGGGATTTCAATCCGCTCTTGACAGCGATCCGAGCTCTTGAGAGCGCTGTGACTACTAAGCCATACGTTCTTTTACATACAGAAGAAAAAATACAAAAGTAACAATAATAATGATTTAATACGATAACTTACTTATAATATCACCGAAATTAAATTTAATTTTAGTTTGTAATTTTTAAAATTAAATTTTAAGATTTGAAATCCGCAATTACGTAGGCTGAAAATACTGATTTAAAGGAATGTCTTCTATTGCGTCATTAGTAGAACTAATATTATTACGTCTACCAATAACTTGTTCTATTAAAACTAGATCACCATTCAATGAACTTTACAACGATCGTAAGTCATTTTATAATTAGACGATTTTTATTAAATACTTTTTTAAGTAACATTTTCTACCTTATTATATTTAAATTTTCTTATCTAATACATTAGAACAGCTTAATTTAGTACGTATAGTTCAGAAAGAAAAGAAGGTTTAAATTTTACGCGAGAACTAAGGAATATAAATCTTCGGCTAGTGTAGAATGCAGACTAACGCATCCGTGACTCATGGACGAGAAGTGTGTTCTACTATATGTTATCGATGCGTTCCGAATGCAAATTAGTGTTTATTTTATAACAAGATAAATGTTTTTGTACGCCATTATATCTTTTGGTTATTAATTAAGATTTAATCGATACACAAAAACGCAGCATGTCAGAAGTAAATAAACTAATTTTGTCTCACAATTATCTTCAATTATGACAGTTAAAAAAAAAGCAGCTATTGCTTTCCTTAATTACATTTTGTGTTCCTTTTTTGGTATTGTCGTTTTGTATTGTCTAAATAGACGAGCATGTACAGAACAAGTAAAATGACCTTGAATACATTTCATAAAGAATGCTCTAGTACCTACTGAATAGACGCTCGTAATAGTTCTCCAAATTGGTCCGTCCGTCCACCGCACACAATCAAAACAAACGCTCGATACACACAAAAATAACAACATAATAGCCCCGTAACAGTCGCAAACCATAAACTAATAATGGGGGAGATATGTTTTATGGCTTTCAAGTTTTTGAATACGTAAGTTTTTTGACTTTTAGTGCAGCAAAAATCGTGTACGTGCGAGGACGTTCATTCGGCTTTTTATTATTAATATTATAATTATTAATTAGTGAAGTTAAGAGGAAAGTACAGTGTAAAAGATTGACGTTAGTATGAAGGAGGTGCGCCTGCGCATCTCCCGCCAGTTGACGGCGCGCGGCGGCCATCTTGGATAAGGATCGATCATAGGTGTGCAGCTGTGAAGTGATAAATATGAATCCGGGTGCATCTTCGTGTGCGTGCTTTCTTTTTGTGTGCGCCGATGAAAGCTCGACTGTCTCCAGGAATACTGCAAAAAAAAAACATAATTGTATTATAGAGCCTAGTCATAAAATAGCTAAATAAGAATTTTCATATAATGTATGTATGTAAGAGTAAATAATATGTTTACGTAATAGTTATGTTTTATATCACGCAACGTCCAAATTTTCTAGGGTAGGTAGAAGCTACTGATTTTCATTCCGATCCCTAAATTTATATGCTGTTAGATAGATGGTGGATTCCAGCATCTTCTATAAACTTATATTAATATATTTTCTCAAATATATATGTATATACTTATCTAATATTAGCATTATTAAGTTAAATAATCAACTATCCCTACAAGTAGGTATATAAATAAACCCTACATTTTTACCAAGCTTACTCTAGTAATAGTATTTCACCATATATGTAATAAATAGAAGTAGGTAAACGAAAACCAACCGAGCACCGTGAGATTTAGTTATTAGGCGTTGCATCGGAAATGATCGGTTACATACAATTGTGCTTAGATTTTTTGTTTTTTCTCCTATATCCAATTTTAAATAATTATAATAAATTGGACTAGACCTACAGACTACATTAAAAAAAGGCATGCGATAGCTACTTTTTTTACTTAAAGAAGACGTGATATAACGGATTTGAGGTTCTTTTTCTTTTTTCGGCAATGATGGATCTTGAAAATATCATTAGGTCCGTGGGTATCATTACGCGTTGCATCGGAAATCATCGGTTACGTACATTCGAACCGTGACTCTCTACCTTACAATTGTTACCTACTATTCCACTTTTTGTTCGCTGAGAACAAACGTATTGACATTCAGTTTTTAGATAACAATGAGCTAGATCGACTTCGTTTCTATTTAAAAAAGAAATTCCTAGGTTGTAATATATACCATTTATATAATTATCTTTTACAACTTTAAAGTGATAAAAAAGGAATATTTTGTATAATTTTATTAAATTTATGATTGTAAGACAATATAATATACTTAATTATTAAAACTCCAAAAAATATACATAGTTAAACAAGGATAATTAAATGTGTTTTTAATATCAAAGTTAAATGATTCTTAGGTAGATTAACTAAGGAAATCTACATATAACATCGCACGTATCCACATATATTCGTACCTACGTAGTTACGTAAATAGGTATTATTATATTCGAACTTGCTCGGTTATTTTGCCCCAGGGATGTTCTTTTAGGATACTTGACCATATCGAGCGTTTCATATTTCAATTTCACATTTCGTTGATTTATGTTCAAAAATAAAATATGTTTAACTGAAGGTGTACTTTAAATTAGATTAAATCTTAAAATTTTTGTTTATCATTTATTACTTATTATTTATTTTTAACATTACATAGTTAATTTTAAATAACATAAAGAAAATTAGTGGATATGTTACATACATTCATAATAAAAAGTAAGTATAGAGTCGCTCAGTGCGTACTAATTATACCTGTCAATTTAAATACGAACAACTGGCAACAATTATATATAAAGTATATAAAAATACATAGAGACTGCACTGTATAATCTTAAGATATATATTTTTTTAATTTCAATGCAACTTAGTTGCATCTATAATTAACAGAAAATAATAATCTAGTCTCAGTAGATTACCTAAGACGATCATGAACTTTAGTTATTAAGATGGTATGAATTAGTATTAAAATGGCTGATTTTAATAACTCTATTTAGAGTTTATCCGCTTATTACTCAACTTATATTATTTAAACATACTCAGTTTTCTTAAACAAAAAGAAAAATGTTTTCTTATTATACATTTATTATATACTTTCTTCAATAATATAATTAAATATAAAGTTATAACATATCTCGGGCCGTAGTACGGGGCCGACCTAACCGCAGAGCTCCAAGACTGCTCGGCAATTAATAATTTTGCACGATCCTCCACCACTCCACAATCGCCGACACGAAACAAAAGTTTCATATCAAACCACAACGTAACAGAACATTATATATTAGATATACGTATTTATTTTAATTTTTATTACATCGTTTACACCTTTAAAATATCCTATAAAATATTTATAATGATTATGATTCTTAATTAATCGCAATAAATATCTCTTTAAACTGTAGTTAGAAATTTATTTTAAATTTGTTCACTTTATATAATATTTTTTGAGTAATTTTGAATTAATTGATGTATTTCATAATAAAAAGAAGATATTGCCAAATTATTAAATTCACATAAAATTTTTAATATGTATCGTAAAAATTATTGGATAAAGTATTTAAAATGCCAAGTTGATTTGACCCGCACATTGCTACAGTAAAAAGATATTATACATTCGTATAGGTACCTGACAATGATGTCATTTTCATAGATTTTCTTTAAAAAAAAATTATGAATGTATCTAAGACTAGATTATATCCAAACATCGATTGCATCTCTTGTAATATTTAAAAGAATACAAATACTTAACTAAATGTGTATAAAATTTTTGTTATTATAATATACACAATTTTAAATGAAAAATCATATTCGTAATTATTTAAAAAAGTGTGCTACCAGCCTTACACGTTCATTAATTATAATAAAAATAATTTTATGTTCTTTTTTCATATCTACTTATTCAATTTAATACTCCAAATTGTTTGTACGAATTATAATAACCACTTTAATTATAATTATACAAAAAAAAAGTCTCTGAAAGCGAGGTACGATATAAAATTGCCAACTAATTTAAAAGCCCTAACCCGTTCCTAGTAAACTATTAAACCATATTTAATTTCACATAAACAGTGCATGGCAACATACACCTTGTATAAATAACCACCACCTTTCCATTCCATGCAAAAATCTTGAATATGTCAAGCGAAATTAAATTTTATTTCTTTCACACTTAAGTTAACTATTGTAGAAAACTTGAACCAAACGTTTTTGAGTACATTACACCTATGGACCACTTTATGGTTTAGACAATAAGGTCTGGTATTGCGTAACGACTCTACAATTTAAGGCGTTTTAGAGTTACGTGCCTGATATAGGGAGCTTCGTGCCGAAACCAGCGTTTAACAGAACAATGTGTCTTCTTTTTAAACTAAGTCGGTTAATCGTGTTGATTCTACTATGAGGTTTTTACTTGGAATACTTTTTGCTTCTCATATCTCGGTTTTTGTAGCTTGCAATGATATTAAACATGAAATATCATTAGGTAAGTAATTAAAAATGTCAGACTATAAATAAATTTGCTTCTTAGTCACTTATGTTCATTCGATCTTTTTGCTTAAACTAATTATTAAATTAAAATCTTATCTTCGTAGTAAAGATTACACTTCGGATGCTGCCCATTAAAGAGAAGGCTATAAAACTATGATAACAAAAACAAGTGAGCCAAGTTCATTAAACAATTAAATAATAAAGACATAGATATGAACTATAATAAAGCAATAAATTGTGTCTATTGTATACAAAATGACATTTTTATCGTAAAAAATATTAACGTTGAGAATAAATACAATTAATGGCGGCATGCAAGTTCACTTACCTTCCATTAAGCACTTGCTACTTTTTAATTATTCTTATTTAATCTCACGTTGGGCTATAGCCCGTGTCGAATCTGTTAGATCCATCACGCCACTCGTAGATTCGATACGGATATCGATATAACGATCAATAAAGTTTATCACACCATTTCAGTAGGAATCTCATAATTATCCACCAATAAAAATTTATAAACGTTTCGATTGTTAGCGTTTTATAGTCTAGCGGTGAAAGTTCGAATATTATTCTATGGCAAATTTTTAATAATTGGTTTTAATATATTTTATGGAATATATTATGTGAAATTTTTACTAGAATTATATATATTTTTTGATTAATAGTAAATGTTACAATGGTTAATATTAGGAAGGTTCACAGCGGTAAACGAACAGAAAGCTTGCGCCGGCGCCGATAGCCATGATGGATGGGCCCCTCCACACACTTAACTCATAAACCCTTCCAATATTTGGAGACCCGCGCTCGAAACTATATCTATCCCTTTCTAATGTTTTGTTTAAAAATATTTCGTTGATTACTTGTTTAAAGGAATAAGTACTTTTACTATTATTAAATATTTACATCTTTCTCATATTATATTAAAAATATATTTATTTGATTACATTGGAATTTAAATTGATACAACATTTTCTTAGTAATAATTAATTTCTTTAATAACCAAAGCCTTTAAATACAAAATAGATTTACATAAATTTTCATACACTAATAACAATGACTAAATATTGATGTAATCTACGAAAATGGTTACAAAGCTCCACAAGGTTGTCGATTCAAGGTAATTTAACAAAACAGCCCGGACTCGTAGCACGATAGACAACCAAAAAGATGTTTCTATTAAAGGCCCGCTTTTTTCATACCAGTTGATGCCCATAAAGCCGTAAATTATAATTTATTGACCCACAGCAGAAGAGAATTAAGTTATCGACCATTTCCTATCAAGGGCGGCGTTCCTTTGGATAATAATTAGTCAGGCTAGTGGTGTTCGAAAATTCGTATGTAACGGACGTTCTTATACAGTTCTATACTAAAAGCTACATAATAATATAAGTTGTGAGAGTTTTTTTAGTGTTTTTTTTGCGAGTAGTGTTCTTACGTATAGAATAGTGAAGGCGCGACCTACCACGCCGATACATTCGATATGCAAAGCGTGACATGCGACACACGTCACGTTAATTTACGCGCTAATATTGTCTGTCTGTCAGTTGGCGCGAAAAAAATAACAATTTTTAGCTAAAAATGGACTTATTTTAAAATATTTTAATTTTGTTAGTGTTATTATATAAATATGTGTCTATATATAAGTCTGTTCATAGTAAATCTAAGTCTAAATAAAGATGCTTTTACTTTTCGCACGCCTCGCGGGAGATGTGCTTGACTGTCAGCTCACGATGTTAGAGGCAACGACATCCGCGCAGAATTATAATAAGAGTTTCCTTCTGAAGTGCACTCGCGATACATAAAACATAACGCTGTCCGCCGTCGTGTTTACAAAGGAAAATATAATCCGTCTGACTATCGTAGTTTTATAATGAGTTTTAAATTTACCATAAATTTTATATAAATAAGATTTTTTTTTACAGTTTACGTTGTATCCCCTAGTGTTAAAACACTCCCTTCTCCACTTTTTGCTATGTTTTTTCGGGACATCGTGTGTTGAAATTGATTTTTTAATGGCGTTAAAGTGTAATTACAAATACATTATTGACCAAATAATGATAATAAGTGATAAAATAGAATATAAGTAGACATAGAATTTTGATCTAATATAATTTTAAGTGTTAGTGTTTTAAGGGGTCAGAGACCGGGTGGTTTATGAATGCGAGTGCACGAAGCCGACGCGCTGCGAAAATATGTAGAGACAAACAAGCAACGCCAAACAATCTTTAACATGTTATATTTTATGACCGATAAAACTTAACTGGTGAATTTTCAATTATTAAATTAATATAAAACTCTTATTTAAAAATACTAGGTATATAATGTATAGTATATATAGAAGTAATTTACCAGGTAGAAAAATTATCGATTTTTAATAGTGTATTTAAGGTAATATATAGGTATACAGTTTTATTTGGCTTAATAACTTTTAAATAACTGATTATTTCAATATTAATAAGATAAACAAAGGAAATGTGTACAGCAAGATGTGTGGCCAACATATTTTTATGCAAATGCTCTAAACGATTGTGTTATACGAAATTATTATTTATGTGCTACGCCGTGTCATACTAAATGTTTATCTTGTACGCGTATATATTATTCATATCTGCATTCCGATACCACGGATTGAAATAAAATTATAGAAATACATACATAAAAATTCGCTGCACTCTTTTTTTTATGTAAATATTTAAAATTCTTCACATTAATAAATAGGTTTAGAAACCCACATGGACGTGTTATTTTTAAATTCATAATCTTGTATAAAATGTTGAATAAATAAATATGTATCTTAATAATTTTATCTCTATTTAATTATGATAAAATTTTAGTTTCATTTTTTACTCGACGAAATAGCAAAAAAATGCTTATGAGAAAACTTGTATTGAGCATTATAATTATTTATGTCAGCAAAATGAATACTAATTTTATACTAGTAATAGAATCAACCAAAAACTTCATCCGGGCGATTTAAATAGGAACTCTACATATTATATTGATAAATAATTTTGCTTATTTAGGCTAAGAAACTTTATATATTTATTAATATAGGCTTAACCACGCTAGATATATAATATACATACATATATGCATCAAATCCATTAGAAAACAAATAACATAGACTTAGTAAAAATTAAATATACTTTTGTAAGGTATTAATAGTGCAATGAATATAGCAATGTAACTGCGGGTATAATTACAGTATCGCAGGACTTACCAATCCATCTTTATTACATTTTCCATGTAATATTACTGCATATTTTACTCATTCCACGTTTTTGTGCATATAAATTATAGATACGTCAGTCATCGAGGTGTCATTAGAACAATGGTATTTTATTAGGTAGAGACATCTCATGATTTAAAATGCAAAGTTTTATGGAAATACTGTACCTATGTATATGGGAGATTTTTTTTTTATATATAACTGTTTTTTGTTTTTAGTTGATTAATTATGGAATTATACAATTCAATAGTCTCTACTTTAGTTTTAACTATAAATATTTAAAGCTTTTTAAACATTTTATTGTAAATTTATACTTACATATAATATAATGACAAAAAATGGAACTCGCAAATCGAGGTGAAGACAAAAGCTTATTATAGTTAGACGAGGGCAAATTGCGATCTCCGCCCTACCGGCCCTTTGACCTCACTAAAACTAGAACTGTGATTTAACGACTAATTGACTGTAATGTTTCAAAACTTAAAATCAAGATAATTAAATAGCATTACTTAGTTTTTAATAGTTAATTATTTAGGAAAAATCATTTTACACGGCACAATTCAATAATTAGTAGACATTATAATAAATTCTAATATTATATATTTCTTAAAGTTTTTTTAAATTCACCAAAAACTGGCAGCTTGGTGGTTTTTTGTATGAACGAACTCCAAAACAAAACAAGATGGCGATTGCGTGCCACTAACTTCATATAGCCCGAATTTAAAGTGATTACTTTCTGTTCACCGCAGTAACCAATTTTCACGCCATACATTGTAGATGTAATATTTGTAAACCTTTGATAATTTAAAATTGCCGTTTTGCGAGGGTTTTATATCTGTACGTAATTATTTTAATATTTTCTATGTATATAAATAATTTTAGTTACAGCAATAACTCTACCTAAAATTATTTTAGTATTCCTACAAACGTATTGGAGTAATGACCGCTAAACAAATTGACTAGGGCTAGAGCAATTTGATTATATTATACAGGCTTTGAGATAGATTAATTAATATAATATAATATGAATTTGTTATAGTAACAGTCATAATTTACCATCTTATATTATTCTAAACGTTTTTCTGTTTGAATTTAAACTTTATTTTAACATAATAAGGTTACTTTTCTATTGTTTTTCGTATATTTATCGAAGTGTATCGCGCACAGTAGCGTTGCAACATTAGATAGCAATTTCAATAAACGGATGAAAACAAGCCATTCGAATAAATTAGCAATTAAATAAGACAAAAAGCAAAATTCTATTCGCGCGAAATAAATGTTAGAATTATATATATTCGGGAATAAGTCTTGTAACTTGATTAGGCGATCTTAATTGCCTTGTGATTACAGTTTTATTGATTGAATTAATATATTCATTAATATTAAAATACCGACTTCGATAATTAAGGAGATAAGAGTAAATTTTATTTACACTATTACGAGTGGGATTTATTTTTTTTTAAATTCACAAATGTGTAATTTTGAGTTTTTAATTAAATTCACAATTCAAAATCAAAATTGTTAAGCATATTTTCTAAATAAAAGTCTAAACGGATTTTGATTTTTACGAATATTTAAATAAAATTCGATTTTAAGTTATCTGTATTATAACTACAGATGAGCAAGTAAAGTGCCTGACAAGTATTTAAATGGCTACCTCTCGAGCGCAGTAGCGGCAGAATAAAGATAATGTTCACACGTGGCCGCGTATAAACGTCACTCCGCGAGTCCGACGCAGTAAGACGAACACTTTACGACTAAGCCCAAGTTGATAATTTTTTTTATTAATTTTACGATCTCTTAAAGATATAAAGCCGATATCGATAATGGTTATTGAGGTTATTACAACGCTATAAATGTTGTTTATTTTTATTTAATATAACTTTATTTTTTTATTTAAGTTTAAAATATATTGGTATTTTTTTGGAATAACGGGCTCTTACGTACAAATGTAGATATAATAATATATCCTGACTCTGTATATTTGTTTTTTTGTTCTACAATTAAAATGGCAAATTGTTGCTTTAAACACATTTTTCACTAGAAATAATTAGTTTAAAAAAGGTTATAGTAATAAAATATACTAAAGCATAGAAAACGGGATATTGTGAAGCATCCTCACGGGCCCTTCTTTTTATTGCGTACTGTTTACAACGTATTTTATAGAACCAGCTGCTTGATTACGTCACTCCAGCTGGTAGTATCGGTACTTTGGGGAAATTTCGAATTCAAATTCATTACACAAATTAGCTCGTACATCTAAATGCTCCATAAAATTCTTGAAGTGTCAGGATTACTTGCATTCTAACACAAATTCTAGTTGTATACATTCTATTTTACATGAATCGCTTTAGGTATTGATATAGAGATATTTTAAAATATATATTTTGAGTATCTTTAAATGTTGAGTTTTTACGATTATTACCTTAAAAAAACTAGGAACGAACAGGATGTAGGTACCTGAATTACGTAACCGTAAAAAATAAAAGATGTAAAACTTGGACTTTTGAGCAATTTGCACAATAAAATCGTAAAAATTTGTAATACAATACATGCGGTCAGAATAATAAAGATTTGAGCAGTCAGGTACAAATCTATTATCTACCTTATACTGTGTTGAAAAGTTAACTGTTTTACGACCGAAAAAGTTACGCAATTTTAACGGTCACATTATATTGTCTTTTTTAAAATATCTATGCAAAGTCAAAAAAAAAATCTTGATTTCTTCAATATATTCCTAGCTTTTGAATTTATAAATATTTGTACCTACTCACAACATGTTAAAGTCTGGTCGATAAATAATTAATCGTCGTATGCAAATGAATTGGTTTAGAGATGTGCCGCATGAATAATAAGGCAGGTGCTCCATTATCGGTGCATTTGAAAATGTTATCATTCAATTTTCTGTTTATATTTTAAACCTACGTACATCTTGTTATTTCACATAGGTATGTATATTTCATGAAGTATATTATAATACTAGAACATATAATTTTCAATTAGAAAGGACGGTGCTATCTCACTACGGTTGATTTTCATGGTTTAAATTTCAAGGTCCATTTAGAAGAATATTTATATTGAAATATTTTAAAATTCATATTTGGGCTTGCGAATTCCGCAATTTCGTCATAAAATCATATTTAAAATTAAAACTTATCTATAGCGATAATTAAAATCAACTATGCTCCACATTTAATACGAGAACACTTTTTAGAGAGAGATTGTACAATATTGCTTTGGCGTTCAATAAATTCACGCTTGTTTTATTATTTCCTTTTGGCACGGAACCCGTTCCCGGCGATCCCGTTCCTCATCCGCGTCACGTGGCGGCCGAGTCGCTCCGACCGCATTGAAACGCGACAGTCCTACACATCATAAATCTCTCAAGTTGCGTCTCTCCATTGTTTTCGCGAATGTCAAAGATCAGCGTATTGCTATTGTTATACTGGATCTCTACCTCACAGTTCATTACATTCAACCATAATTAAAAGTTTTAGGTGTTACTAGTTGATTTAGGTACCTACTTGAGCAACGAATTATGCGAGTAGGTAAATAAGATAAAGATAGATAACGGCAGAGTTATTTACGTCAAGACCTGGTATGAATATTCCAATGCTTTTTTTAACTCCGGATGTTTAGACGAGTCGAATGTCGTCTACGTGTCTACGGAATGTGTACGAAAATAATGTATATTGAAATTGAAATATTTTAAAGGGTTAAAAAATATGTGATGTTGCTTTTAATGTATGTAAAGTTGAAAAACCACCTAGAGTATAATTGATATCATAAAACTAAAAAAACAAGGCGGCCTTTAGTACCGCCATAAATAATTTTAATATAAGCTGTACGTAGTTAAACAGAGCGTCAATTTGCAAGATATTCGTAGTCCGTTAACTTGTTCTTCGAGCCCCAAGGCGAGCTCAGTTCTTTAGCGCTGGCACACGGATCGATTTTGTTTTATTAAGTATAATATGTTTAATAGTTGCATACAAGAAATAAATAAATTTTGTATAATTTTTCCTATATAATAAACAGATATATTTGATTATGTATTCATAGGATAAGTATTACTTTTTCTGTTCTCTAAAATGATATCATAGTCCGTAGGTATATAATCGCGGAACTACACTATACGCAGCTAAATTATCGAGCGACCAAAATGTATTCAAGTTCAAGGACCCAATAAAAAGCAAGTACCCACGTGGTTGAGCGTACCATTATGAAACGTGACAAGTTATAATAACGTCAAACATTAGTTGAGACAGTGTTTACAAAACGAAATATCTTCTCTATTTCTATTTCTTCTTATAGAGAGGAGAGTAAATAAAATAACCAGTTTAGTCACTAATATCAAATTGTAGAGGCCGTGGCGCAGCGGCACAAGGGTGTGACTGTAACGCGACGGTTGTGGGTTCGATCCCCACTTTAAGAAGTGAAATATTTATTAAGTTTATATTTCCATTTCTTCGCTCTGGTGTCGATGCAAACCGCGGCGTTGAGTTCTGCCACTAAACACGCAATGGCTCCAGAATTCGGCAGAAAGTGGGGAATAGTGTCTTAACACTAGGTTCCCTCTGACTACACTGCTGTGTGCGGGATACAGCGTGTTGCTGTTATCAAATTGGATTCACATCAGGATTTATTTATCAAATTGTAGACTATCGGGCTATATTATGTAAAATAGTGATATATTAAAAAAATATACTTAATAAAAAGATGATTCTCATTATTAATTCTCTTAATAAAATATCAATATATTAAATAAAAGACATTGGATAAGATTAATCGACGCTGTCTTAATATATTAAGTATTTATATAATTTAATAATTAATGAGTTCCTTTTATAGTTTAAGTTCAATGCAAATGCATTGTTGCATGAAAATAACACGAAACTTTAACAGTTCTTACATTTTATGAACTTAAAGTAAAGTTTTTTTAATAAATAATGACTATTTTAATGTCAACTTGATAACTTTCCTTCTTTGTAACAAGCTTTTATATACGTACCCACATTTCTGTCATACTAAAGAACTTTTAAACTCATTACTCTATTTTAATGTTTTTTTTATTGTTCTTGATAATAATCTAAATCATCAACGCGAGATTGTAATAATACTGCAATAAAATATATATTAAGGCTTAATTAAGTTGTTACTTGTATATGAATGTTTGAAATTTTAGTTAGGGCAGTAAAATTGTTTCACTCTCCTAATTAGTACAGACGTAGTTAAATCTATATGGCAACATCCGCATAGGTTAGCATTTTAATTTCATTTAATGTCTTTTTGTGCTACAATTAGTGTAAAAAGCTGAGACAAAAATTTTTTTTGAGCAAAAACTTGTTGCGTTAAATACATACAGGCTGTTCAAATGGTACAAATATCTAACATACCTATATAAAATTGCAAGATATTTCGAATTATAATATCTAAGGATTATATATTACATAATACATTAAGAGTAATATTATTATTACCATAAATTGACATATTAAATATTTCAATATTAAGTATTTTAATTAATAGTAATATTTAAATTACTTGCTCTTGTGACGAGGCAAAGTGCGGGTTTGAGTTTCACCACTCATCACGCTCGAAAATTCGGCGGGAAGTGGGGAACGGAAGTGTTAATGTGAAAGGAGTATCTTAGCACTAGGTTCCCCGAATCCCTTTGCCTACCCAGCTATGTATAAAATACAGCGAGAAGCTAAAAATAATAATATTATTATTTTATATGCATCTAACTTGATATTCCAGTTATGAGTAATAGCTGTGAGTGGGTCTGAGTCCGGACGTATTGGAAACGTTTATTGTTACCACTGTCGCCTACTTGCCACTCAACAAAAGTGGGGCACGTATTTCAAAACGTCAATTTATCAGATTTCTATGCTAGGTATCTGTATTTACAAAAAGAATATGTAAACAAGCGTGTGATTGTAAACGTGAAAGTTCGATCTCAACTCGGGTAAGGCAAAATGCGGCGTTAAGTTCCACCATTCAACTCGCAAACCCCGGAAAGTGGGGAACGGAGTGTCTAAGCACTAGCATCCATCTGTCAACCCTATTATATGTGGGATACAACATGAAGCTATTCTTATGAAAAATTATATGTTACCTACTTGAAATTATGTTTAATAGTATAAATACGGAAAAGTGTTCTATTGACTGACACATACATATATATTTGTATGAACATATAAGCATAATATATTTCTTATAACAATATCTACCTTAACTTATTATTAGTGTACAGATACATTTTTCAATTTCATATAATGGGACTTTAGACTATTGTGACCATTCAAGGGTTGAAACGAAAAGTACAATAGAAAGAAAATTTTAAAAAGAAAATGTAACAGTTGTTGTTTCCCACGAAGCAATGGCACATTTTTCTGTGCTTTCAAAATATTAGATAACTATATTATACATATATAGTAGGTAGTAGTTTTGATAGATTAAAGTTATGGATATGTCTAATTAATTTAAGGCTGCTAGTGAGTTATACAAATATACATATATTTTGTGAAAAAGTCACTTGCCTATTGAAAATATTGTTCTCCAAATTGTAAATGATTTCTAAATGTAATTTATTGTAATAAATTACTTACTATTTATTTTTAATAAAAAATGCAATGTTTAATTAAAATTATAAGAATCTTGTACTTTGTCAGTCGTTTGTAAAATTGGGTTCCTACATTATTTTTAACATAAAGTATGTGGTAGTTTGTAGTTATATTTCACACGAATAAAGTTTTTATAGCGCTTGTGTTTCACTTCATAAATTCAACCCTACCTATTTCCTATTTCTAAATCACGCTACATTTTACCATTCAGCTATTTTTTGTTGGGATATTTTGATTTTAATGCAACAGCTCTACCTCGATAAGGAATTTGGGTTACTTCAGTTTTCTGTTGAGTTATTTTATAAGGATTTCATTAAAAAATAATAAAAAGCACATACTTCTTATCGAGTAATATATGTTTATAAAATAAATAACTTTGGCTAAAAATTATTAATTAAAATATTATTTTCTAACAAAAGTACTATCTTATCTTTTCTGTCGAAAAAACAATATGGTTTTTACCATATAGTATGTCGCTTAATAGCTTAAAAATAGTATTTTATCAGATTTTTTTTGTTTATAGTTATTAAACAGGATTAAACCTTGAGATCAGTTATCACGCACGAGCATAAGCGTGTGATTGTAAGCGCGACAGGGTTCGATTCCCACTCGGGGAAATGACATATTTAGTATTTAACATTAAAGAGTGGTGTCGAGTTCTGCAACACAACAAGCAAAGCCTCCAGAATTTGGCGGAAAGTGGAGAACGGAAGTGTCTCAACATTAGGTTTCCATAGGTTCCGAAATACGAAATAAAATATATCAACACTAGCTACGAATTATGCGACTACAGGACCATTTCTCAAGTACGTAGATAGACCCAAATAATGTCTTTATAACGGGTTCGCGTGTGTAATGCCAGTATGGGATCACGCGTACAAACTACCTCTTTTCGGATATTATCAATTATCTTTTCTCAGGTGAAAGGCTTTATTACACTTATCTATACTAATATCACATATTTATATAAAATATTTATGTTAACATGGAAGTCCATAAATTGATTTCAATGTAGAAATAGAAATGTTTTAGTTTTTCAAAATAAGTACAAGGTTTCAATATAAAAAAAGTCAAATAGTATTTGAAAAATAATAAGACTTAATTTATGTTCTAATAAGACTTCCACCTAGTATTTTAAACCCAGTAAGCTTACTTTATAAACCATTTAATATGAAAACAAAATTAATTTTAAAATATTTTTTTGTTATTAACTAATACTTTTACATACATATGTATGTAGATATGTATTTTTTTAAGAAACACCATAAAGCTTTAATGATTTTCACATCGATACATCGTTTTTAGCGTACATCACGACGCCGAGCGGTGAGCGCATAATTTGAAGCTGCAAGATGTCGGATAAAAGGTCTAACGTAACTATTAGAGGCATTGTTCTCACAAATATTCATGGGTGTTTTTAATTCGTGAAAATATTGTTAAATCTTTTAGAAATCATCAAAATTCATTGATATAGGTAAATATTAGAAATATTTAGTAATTCTATGGAAAAAAAATACTTTAAAGTGCTTTTTACATAATTATATACTTAATATGTATGGAAGTATATTTTCTATGAAACGAATAGAAAAACGAATGAAAATGAAAGGTTTTTATCAAATACAAATATCGCAATACTCACTTACATTTCGAAAGCTTTTAGTTGCGTTTATTATTATCATTCATAGATTATTTGATGGATTTTAGTAGTAATTTACCTGAAACCATTTGCAACGATCAATAGATAATTATAGAGGCATTACCTACACATTGAACCCTCCTGACCCACCTCGTGTGACTGCAGTACACGTGTAGCGATGACTTTGTCGTTGACTCTATGAGCTAGGTATTATTAAAATGGAAAATTAAAACAAAAATCTTAAAAATACATGTAATTTGAGGCCATCATGGCGCAATAACACAGAAAGAAACTAAGATCTAGAGTTAAGACACTCTATTCCTCACTTTTCGCCAAATATTTCGAGGTATTGGGTAACGGACCTCAACTCTGGGCTTTAATAATAAGTAGGTAATCATTATTGAATGACGAAACACATCTAAACTGGAAAGCTCACCGTGCAGGCTACGAGGTAGCTTTATAACGCGATACGTTTTGAGGCCGACCTTGCTTTGCCCATAAATTTAACAATTGTGACATGCAAATCTCTACTAACCGCGCTTGATTTATAGCCTGAACGCGAACAATTTGCTTCGCCGTGTCTGATAGCGATAGTTGGGATCAGGCACTACGTTGAGTAATAGATTCGTAACTAACATTATTTTTGCTTCGGTCTCGTTCGTGGAATTCTCGTNACATAATTATATACTTAATATGTATGGAAGTATATTTTCTATGAAACGAATAGAAAAACGAATGAAAATGAAAGGTTTTTATCAAATACAAATATCGCAATACTCACTTACATTTCGAAAGCTTTTAGTTGCGTTTATTATTATCATTCATAGATTATTTGATAGATTTTAGTAGTAATTTACCTGAAACCCATTGCAACGATCAATAGATAATTATAGAGGCATTACCTACACATTGAACCCTCCTGACCCACCTCGTGTGACTGCAGTACACGTGTAGCGATGACTTTGTCGTTGACTCTATGAACTAGGTATTATTAAAATGGAAAACTAAAAAAATATCTTAAAAATACATGTAATTTGAGGCCATCATGGCGCAATAACACAGGAAACTATTGTAAACGTAACAGCTGTGGGTTCGATTTCCACAAACAAGGATGAATAGTAAATACAAATAATAAATATTACGTAGGTACCCACCCCTCCTACATATTTCTTTCAGCTTCACCCTGTATTCCTACATATCAGGGTAGGCAGAGGAAATCTAGAGGTAAGACACTCTATTCTCCACTTTTCGCTAAATTTTTCTAGGCATTGGGTATATAAGTGGTAATAAGTAGGTAATCATTATTGAATGACGAAACCCATCTAAACTGGAAAGCTCACCGTGCAGGCTACGAGGTAGCTTTATAACGCGATACGTTTTGAGGCCGACCTTGCTTTGCCCATAAATTTAACAATTGTGACATGCAAATCTCTACTAACCGCGCTTGATTTATAGCCTGAACGCGAACAATTTGCTTCGCCGTGTCTGATAGCGATAGTTGGGATCAGGCACTACGTTGAGTAATAGATTCGTAACTGACGTTATTTTTGCTTCGGTCTCGTTCGTGGAATTCTCGTTGGAACGCGGCAATACGTACATATCTAGATTTGTAATTTTTTTTTACAATTTTTTATCTAGAACCTAATATATGCGGGAATGAAGGAATTACCTTGTGCAACGTTTATCATTAAAAAATGAAGAACTTTTATGTGCTTTTAAGCTTAAATGCTTTTTATCGTATTGAAAATTATAAATAGTGAAGTATATAATGATTCATAAAGTAAGAAATTCAACATTAGATACATTGATTGGGTCAATTAGATTAACTAATATTTCTCATTGTATTTGCACAGCAAAACTCAGCGGGCGACTGTGCGCAGGCGCCACATTACAAGGCTCCTAGGCCCCCAAGCGATAGGGCTGCCTGTCTAGATGTAACGAGCCCACACTCTTAGCTATTATAATTGAATTGATCCACGAATACATTATCTAGTGATGCGTCAAATGTATGTAAACGACACTTGTTAACGTTAACTACAAGATTTGTATCGCGTACCGACGCTTAAACGTTTACAAAAGAATATCTATACGTATAGAAAAATAAATGTTTTGTTTGTTTAGGTATACGTTTTCATTTCGTATTTTCCTAGGAGTGACAAAAATTTTAAGGAAAATGAAATTAGGTGAATTCAAAATAGGGTACTTACGAAGTGAGTATGTAGCGAGTAAAATATTCGCATTAAATCATACCAGTCATAAATCGCACAAACCCGTTCCACAGCTTATCAAAACAATACACAGACACACTTCCAGCAGTAGGACGAAGAACGACTCCCATACCTCCACCTTATATGTGGCATTACTGGGCCTATTACTTAAACAAGAAGGTTGCGCTTGCGCTACCATCGATATCGCGCTTAGTATATTCTGGAAATAAGACCATGATCATTTCAAAATTAAGCCTCAAGAATATGATAAATTTTCATCAGATCAGTTGTTATTTATTGGAGTGTGGACTTTAAGGTGTTGCCAATCGGTATACTTTAGTTTTATAAGATTTGTTGTGTTAAGACTATACCGCTTTGAACGGAACAAGCCGAATATTGATTATTAGCGAGCGAGCTATTTCGTATATTACGAGCGATGGTAAAAAAGATTGTTGCGGGCAGGTAAAAGAAATATTTTTACAGAATAATTTTAACTACATCCGTGATCTTCAATATAATGCTTATAAGAAGGTACTTACGTCCTTGTGTATATAAAGAAAGGACCTAATGCACTTTTTTTTTGTATAGTAGTAGCAGGGTAGCCAGAAAGACCCTAGTGTGAAAACATTCCTCTCCCCAAGTTTCCGCCAAGTTCTGGTGGTACTGCCTACTGAGTGACGAAGAGTGAACTCAAAGCTGAGAAATAATAATATATAATAAAGCCTGTAAAAAGATTAAAGGCCAGTTGTGACGTAGCGTCATTTCTCATTGAATTATGATATTATAGACAAGTGCAAGTACTACCTACAGGTATAACTTATAAAACTGGAATTCAATTGCTATAAACAATTAATAGGAAGCGAGAACTAATCGTTTCAAATTACTTTTTTTACACCTATTAACAGCTTGCGTCAGTGATTATGTTTACATCATTGCATTCTAGATTATCGATAGATAATACTAAATACTTATCTATATATAAAACAACCAGCGAAGCTATCTATTGTACGCTGTGTACTCTCACGTTAGAACTGTAGTTCTATACGGAGTTAAGAAAAAAGAAAGTGTTGAGTTGTTTTTTATAACGTTTCATTCATTTATTCAATCAATTAAGGTAAATAATTTAAAAAAAAAATCACACGTAAATGTATTATTATCGAATAATCAGTATACAGTATTTAGTGTTTTTATCGTTTTTTGACACTTGGTGCATCTGATAACCAAAAATTTCGTGTATTAACACGGTTAATTTTCAATAAATATCAACAAGTTTACCAAATAAGATGCGAGACACCGCCCCGTGCGGCGCTCGGCATAACCTCGCCGGACCACCGCGATACTTGATCCATTGACATCTCTACACAAAGAGGAATAAAAAGAATCATATTTTTAATTTGGGTCCATAAAGCGCAGGAACACAAAATGTGACTGTTAACGCGACTGGTGGTGGGTTCGATCCCCATTCGAGGAAATGAAACATTTATTGAAATGTATATTTCCATTTCTTCGCTTTAGTGTCAAGGCAAAGGGCGTCCATCTGTTCCGCCATTCAACACGCTATGCCTCCAAAATTCGACGGAAAGTGGGGATCGGAGTGTTTTAACACTAGGTTCCCTCTGCCTACCGTAGGTATTGTGTGCGGGATACTGAAGCGTGAAGCTGATGTTTTTTAATACTTTTTGATTCATTCATTTTCCACAGATATGTTGAACCTTTTCGTTCATTACGTGCCAACACAAACGCAAAGCTACCTCGTCATTAACACGATTATCTATGTAACGCTCCTTTTTATACAATTATTTACAGAACATAAAAATAATCTTGATTTAAGGTTTGTTATTAATGGAGCTTTGAAATGAGTAGTTGTAATAAATTACAGTTTGATAATGCGAGGGAAAAGCTAGGGCGCTTTCTGTAAAAAAAATCTTTGGAAGCAATTATGGTATGTTTATATGTATATGCAGGCAGGTAGAGCACCTGTGGCGAAACACGCGTTTTCCTTCACCATTGAGGTTAACCGGAAATTTATCGACAGAGAAAGTTTTATCAACCAGTCCTTCATATTAGATTCCAATATAATAATCAAACATAATAAATAAACTTACGTAATTAATAAAAAACACGTTTACCTTCCTCGAACAGTAGATATCTACATAGAGTACATTAAACCTGATTTTATTTATTTTTATAAAATCCAATTATATTGTTTGTCCACATTAAAACGAGAGATAATAGTTGTCGCGTCGTTATACGAATGATTAATGCAAACAGAAAATTAATATTAATTATCAGCTGCCGATGCTTCGCCGGGGCTCGGTCGGACCGTTCACTCTATAGGATATTTTGCATTAAGTTGAATTAAAAAGGCTGCTATATAATTAAACATGTAATCGTAACTCATAGCGGGAATGACGGGATGCGGTTCATATCTGGTGTAGAGATTACGATCGTAATTGTACAAAATATGGCTGTTCGTCCGTCTGTCCGCTTGCATGTAGATGCGAGATAGCGCCCTTTGTTGCGGATGAACTTTCTCGGGTTTAAGGATAATTTGCACCTTCGCATTATATTATATGTAAAAACGTGAAATCTCTTTTTTAATTCAAGTGGGTAGGTACCTAACTTGTGAGTGTTTACGGAAACTTATAATACCCACTTTGTCACTTAATTTAGTATGTAATACTTAAGTGGAAAGCGCGGCGTTGTGTTCCGCCGCTCAACACGCAATTCTCTGAGAATTCGGCGGAAAGTTGGGTACGAGAGTAGCTTAGTGGGAACGAAGTATCTTAACAGTAGGTTCCCACGTTCAATCTGCCTATCCTGCTACAAACAATCGAAAACCGAAATGGAAGATAATTTTGTATCAAAGAGTGGTTTGTTAAATGTAATAAATTAACTTAACTATAAAATGTTTATTTACCTATATATAATTACATTATCAAAATGTGTTTTACATAGGTAAATATTTTTAATTAATAAATACCAATCGAGGTGTCAATATATGGAGCGATAAATAATAATATAAAAATTGCAATTTCAAGTAAATATTATATATAATATAAGAAAGACACCTATTGAAAAAATGTGACTAAAATACTAGTAGATACAATTTACGAGTAACGACTGTATCTGAGAAACATAAGAGAAAAAAAGTTATAAACCTGAATATGTTTTTACTATTCACAGAAAACCATATTTGGAATACACGAGTATATGAATAAAATCATTCGTCAACTTTTATGGTCTTTTATTTTATATATAAACTAACTAAATGTGTTAAAATGAAATAAGAGTGATGACAAGCGTATAATAAATAATGACAATGACAAATATAAATAAAATGGACTACGTAATAGAACAAAAACATGTTAAAGGCTTACTTACCAACAAAACGTGCTATCATAGAATAGAAATTTATCGTAAGAATTTTATCTCGTTCGTATCTTAACTAAGCGCCGCCGTATACCGCCGGTAGACGATAATTTACTAGCGTTTAACATTTGAAGCAAATCGGTACGTATTATATTTAAATAATCACAAGTCCTTAAAACATGTTGCTATACGGTCTAAGTTTCTATAGCTGTTGGGACCACCTTGTATGGCAGTGTGACATTGATTGTGACGTATATTTATTCAATGAAAACTCGGAAAAAACCTATAAGAGTACATGTATTTGTAAATGTAATTACTACCGAGATATTAATTAAAGAAACATTTTTTATATGAATTAATAATATAACACGTTTTTATTAAATTTTAATCGACTTCACAAAACGTTAAAGCTCAAAAAGCTTATTGAAATAGAAAATATAAGAAGTTGAAATCGCGCAATTTTCTCCAATAAAATAGAGCAAACTTCTTGCTAGAGTTAGAGAGGGACGCCCAATATGTCTCTCCTTTTCTCGCGCAATCTTTAAACATTTAAAGCTTCATAGATGGCAGTAAAATCGGCGCTACGACTTGAAGTGCCCACTAGTGTCGCCATCTAGCGGAGTATAACCGAACTTTTATGGCACGTTTATCGAAGAGGGCTCTTTGGCAGCTCGTAAACGATTTTACGAGCCCCAGCTCCGGCCCGCGCCTCGATATAACCCGACCGAGTGCGGTAGGCGGTGCAATATTCGGTGCTTCTGTTGAACGCTATAGTATTCAATTCAACCGGTGTTCATGGGCTTTTATGTGCGATTCAAGGTGCGATTGGATGGCGTGCTCGAGCGTTTATTTGGGTTTATTGTTGGGGTTTGTTTATGCGATTGCTGTTTAACCAAGTACGGGGTTCCGTACATGCCTTTGTTATGATTATTATGTTGTTGTGGATAATGAAGAGCGAACCGTGGGAAATTTTAAATTTTTACACTTTTTATTGATAAAAAAATTAAATGTAACAAGTATACCTATGGCAATAAATATATCAGTTTCTATATGAAACATGAGTATGTAGATATTTAGGTTGTTTGAATTATGGCTTATTTGGGTTAAAAGTTTAAATCTGAAATATCGAATCTACAAGCCGTTTATCATGGATTTATATTTGAATTTTCCCCAAAATGTAGCTGTGAAAAAGGCAAATCATAAATAAGATCCGATTCAAATTTGTAGAAGATGTTATCGGTATGATTTGTTAGCTCGCACCCAAAAGCGTCTAGTGATGCGCTAATTGCTGTTGCGCTTATCGATAAGCTATATGAATGGGTTTTGTATCGAAACTTATATAATAAATATTTATAATAGAATAAATAATTAGAAATTTAGTTAACAATATAAAATATATTTTATGGTATTTCTAGGTTTGATTAAATTTTATAAAGCAAAGAAATTATTCACTTTTAACATTTTTATTGTGTTCAATAGGCCAATAAAGTGTATATATGTCTATATATCAACATAAATTTTACCACGCAGCTTTTCTGTTCGACAGCACAAAATAAATAGGTATTTCTACGGCTGTTTTGTTATTCAGTAGATAAAGCCTGCCACGAATTTAAATGAAGGGCAAACCTACGTACTTATGAAACATGTAAAACATATAACCGGAAACTGTCGAAAATGGAGCTGACCACATTGAAACTACGATCGATGACTAAAGATTCAACTTCAAATTAACACTCATTTAAATTCGTTGCCTACGACTACTCGCCTACGATATAATATATGACAATTGATGATTTAAGACGTTTAAATATTCGGTATTGTGGTTCCTAATGGATATAATAAGAGTAATAAAAAATAAATTATATGATAAGCCTACATATTCTACGATAATTATATATTCGCACGTTTTGTTATATTGTTTGTACTATGTTTATTTGTATAACTGAGGCAGACTAAACATAGAAAGTAGATGTGTACATCAGGCTGTTAAATTTTCAGCACATTGATTTGACTAATCAACTAGTATAAAAATATGAGTAAAATAAATGTATGACTAAATAGAAAACTAAGTGAATTAAAAAATAATAATAATAAGAACGTAAACTGTATTTTGAATAGCTATTAATATTTGTAGGATGTACCTTAGTCCATTGTAGCATATAATATATTAAATGTCCAATGAGCTCGGAGCCACCCTGCCAGTAACAAATAACAACCTATTTGACCGAGTAAACTTTTTTGTGTGCCTTACGGAGCCCAAACAATGTGTTATCTGTCCTAAATGTGATTTAACAGGTAATTTTAAGGATATATTACCCTTAAACAGAGCCAGATTTATATTCTGACATAATGTAAAATAGGTAGGTGAGCATCAGAATGAGGAACTACATTTATTTTCATTTACCTCCATTTGTATCGCAGCTCCACGTGGAGATTACGTGATTTAACAAAGGGAGTGCTATAAATCTGGGGGCGCTGTCTTAGTAGGCTTTGTGGGCATTTTTGATATGTGCCTTTAAAAGCTTTTTTCTGTATTTAGATGAGAGTTCATTGTGTAATTCATTAGAGCAAGGGTAGGTCGCCGCGTGGCAGTGCGGCCCGCGGTCGATATCAAGAGATAACGCAATATTTATAGTCGCCCAATGAGATATCCAACAAGGGCGTGATATTTACGTCGTCTTCGCATTCATTAATACTTATAAATGTCATTACAAACTATTACTAAACTATACTAATCCCTAACATAGAAGATTGAATAAACAAATTAGAAAGTGTCGTCTATTGGATTTTAAAGAACTTTTATAATCATATTAAAATAGTTGATACGACACTTTTAATAACGGGAACAAAATAACTAGCAATAAATCAATACTACGGGTATTTATAGCGTAAGTCACTGTTTCGATTCATTAAAATGCTGATCACGTGTCGACCATCATTCGCTTTTACAAATGACTAGACAGCGCAACGCTAATGCTGAGGTGTGATTCCAGTTTAACGAAGATTCGTAAATTAAAGTTTTATGGATTATTTACGTAATTTGATTTACACCACTAATACATTATTAAAAACATAATTTTTAAATATTATAAATCATAATATTAAGAATGTTTCTCTTAAAATTGAACTGAATACATAGAATTGTAAAGTAATTTCGAAATGTTGTACCATTTTAATCTAATATAAAGATAGTATCAAATTAGTGTGGGTGGTCCCATAAACTAGAAGCCGCATTGTCTATTCTCGAATCGAACTTGCTATTTGCATTGAGAACCTACTCGGCATATATTATACAGGTGGCACGGCACGTAAGTAATTAGCGCATATGTCGATATCGCTACTGCCATTCATGAGATTCTATAATAAAACCTTTATATATTTTATTTTAACGCATAAAAGGACTAAAGCTGTTGTCACACTATTTTTTAATAAAGCGACGACATTTCAGTTGGATTGGAGTTAATAAAGAAAACAGAGCGGTATTTCACTCTGCAGGCCAGACCAACTGACCTGACCGACCGCCAGTCCAGTAATACGTCACGACTAGACAGCTGCCCCCTCCCCCGGTCCCGGGGCTCCTGCTCCATGCTAGACTGAGATGACAATACCACAAATAACACAAGAGCGATAGGGATCGCACCATCTCGTGAAACATGGCGCATAACGCCCCTTGATTTATGGTGCAGTGTGCCAAAGTTCGAACTTTATGTATGCGTGACGCTACGTGTACAATATTATATTTTATAATATAAATTTTATATGACATAACTTGTTATCGTATCATTTATGAGATAATTTTATTATTGTATTATATCGAATATAATATGTATTATATAATTTATCGAGACGCAAAGATCGATATTTGACCCCGCTCTAAAATTCAGCTGCGACCATAGGGGTCACAGCGCTCATTTTGCATGTCATAGCCAAAGGCTTTGTAGTATGGCGAAATTGTGGGAATAATTTCATCTATTTTTATCCTATAATTATCATTATAATTATATTATTTGTATGGAAAACTCTGTTCTGTTATTTTTTATCTAATAAAAGAAAATTAATGCTTCTGTAATTAAGTATCTATATGTAGTTGTAATTAAAAATATTACACCTCTACAACTTGTTATATTATAATAAATGTTTATCTTTATAATTTTTCGAATATTTTTATTAATATAATGTTTTTTTGTTACAGGTGGGTAGACATATTCGCCAAGTTCAGTATGTATACTTTTATTAATTGTACGAGTTTTAATTTGGTTTTCTTTAAATCAATAAATATCTAGGCTTGGCAAGGCTTTGAATTATAAAATTGTCACTACAAATAAAAATATTTTACGAATGAATACCATAAAATATTAACCATCAATTATTAAATAATATTTAATTTTCAATATAATAATAATAATAAATAGACAAAACATAAACCTTTATAAATTTGTATCTACTACAGTAGTCAAACATCTAAAGTAAACGCATTACAAGCGCTTACACGGGCGTCGGGTTCACTGGCGCGTACGGCGGGCATGATTAAAATTTAAATATGGGAAAGTCCCGGCTTCATTAAGTGGTTATTAGACACGCTGAGCAAACTGAGCAAACTGAGCAATTTGCTGAGTAAAAATATGCGTAGGTGGGTACAATACAGCTCGGGTAGCGCCGTAAACATCTTGGTGGCGCGCTAGGTGGTCTTAACTCTCTCGTATTATTTATTAGTTCACCCGCCCGGGCACAGTAGCTACGTGTATTCAAAAGTAACATCTGTCAGATATTGTTGAAAATTTGTTTTATATTTAAGACACAAAGTTTATATAATATATGTAAAAATATTGTATGTGGGGCCAGACGAGGCGTGTGAGTTCGATTCCTATTTGAGAAAATTAAATATCATTTCTATTATAATGAATATTAATTTCTTCACTTTGGTGCAGAGGCAAAGCGCGGCGTTAAGTGCCGCTACTTAACACAAAATTCCTCTAGAATTCGGCGGAAATTGAGAAGCGTATTTTAATACTAGGCTACATGCGGGATAAAGCGTAAAACTGAAAAAATATACATTGTAGGTATATAAATAACGAATATGTATTAGTAGTTTTATACATAATTATAGTTATTTCCAGCCGTCTCTATCCATTTAATAATTTATTTTTTATAAATAAATGCCACTTTAAAATTAAAATTTAAAATTAAACAGCCAAAGCTATCTTAATTAAATTAAGATGAAAGATTAGTAATTAATTATTAAAATTAAAAATTTATGTTTATTTTATGTTTTATTAGCAAAATCAAAACTACCTAATATCTATACTTCCAATCCTATAACTAGCTGTATAATAATTAATAACCTACACCAACTCACTTAAATTGAACACCCTGTAATTACCAAAAAAAATGACGCTTAAATTTTTCCTATAATTATATGAGGACAAATTGAGTAAGATAGCCTGCGTTACGAGGGTGCGCATTGTTCATACGATGACAAATAGTATGGCAGATAATACCACACTATCGGGTGTCCAGAGAATTTAGCACTGTTTCCAGCCAATATTCCACTCGATAATAAACATGGTACGACCTTTAATACGTTATTACGAACGCAATTATCATTCGAGTTTATTTTAATTTATGCTATCGTTATTTTATTTCGTGTTATCCCATTCCATTTTTTGATAAATTATTATTGATTGTTGTTTGTGAATTAATTTCAATAGTATGATTTTTTTATAAAAACGTTTGTATAAACAAACGTTAATAAAAAATATTAATCAATTTTAACAGTCCGTATAAATGAAGAAATTGGTGCGAGACGGATTTCAACGCTGTGCTTACGACTCTTGCATTAATTTACATATTTCCTAAAAAAAATATTATTATTATAAGCTAAAATCCTATATATTTTATAAACTTTGGTAATAATTAGGTAGGTATACAAAATATGGAATCTTTGACTGCCATCCCATACGATAAAGCAGACAGTTCGAACTCAACGTTAGTAAGGCAATCCTCGCCGAATCGTGATCCTCGTGACTAAAACTATATCTAACAAACCTTTGCTATTTTAACAAGACCTCCCAACACCGTTATTTGAAGGAATAGCTTTTATACTTGTAGGTTCATTAAGAAAGAAAATTTATATATAAAAATTGTTACGTTTAAATATATATAAAATGTAAAACTTAGTATGAAAATATAATTATAAATATTAATTTAACACGTTATTTTAAATATAAAAATATTTGATGGTATAACGCAAATAAAAAGCTCACACCAGTAGGTACCTATTTAATAAATATACCCACCCACAATGTGGGAACATTATAAAAAACTTCCCAAACTTTCCTATACCTACGGTCTCGTAAATCTTACGTTTTTTAATAGATAAATAGCGCTTCGCACAAACGAGCAATATCACATTATTTGCCCTCCCTCAGGAAAGGCCCTCCTGATAAAGCCTCCTTCCTCACACCCTTCATGTTAATGTACTACGCCAGACGTTGACAATCATTTTTTGGCCCACTTGGTTATATTATAACCCCTATAAAGTATACCTCCAATTATGTTTTCCGTGTCTATTAAAACGGAAATTGGGCAAATGCCGCCTTAAAGATTAAAGTAGCTTTTATCGCACCTTTGGAATTTTGAGTTAATTTATTTTCTTTCATTATTCTATTCATTCTCAAGTAACGGTAGAGCGTTGGTAATTTATGCAATTTTTTGAATGCAAATACAGGTAGCGGTGTTAATTTTTAAAAAAAGTAGTTTACAAAACAACAATTGTTCCGCCGTTGTCGGTCTTTAGACGTTACAAAAGTGCGAGCTCACGGTACAAGGTAATAAAATGTTGAAAAGTTCGAAAAAATATGCCCTCATAAACAAAAGCGGTGCGGATGCAAAGTTAGATAAAGAACATCTCACACACCTGAGCTAGAAAATTGCTTTTTTCTAAGCGCCTCCAGTTTTTTACGCAACTTTCTCCAAGAATAAAAGAAGTTTCTTGGAAGAACTTTCTCGTTTTTTTTTGGCCGCGGGGTGTAAATCATATGAATACCCGACTGATATGACGTTTGAAAAGTGCAAAAAATGAGCTAAAGAATAAAAATATGTTTTGACATATTTGTAATTTATAGTAGCACTTACAGGCATTGCATATTTTATATTTTAGTATATTTATTTATAATGTCTGCTTTAAAGCTAAGTAAAGCTTTGACTATCTCTCATCTAAAAGTATTCAGATATTTTTCTTGTAGAGTGCGCATAAAACAGCACACCCTTATCACAACTAGTTAAAAACTAATTACTGGGGTGACACCACCTTTCTATAAATCTCGTGGCTCCACGGAATTGCCTTGACAAAAGTTATTTTTAAGAAAAATCCCCTCGAGGTTGGCCCTCCTCGCCCCCCGCCCCGCCCTCCCCGCGGTACCCCGCGAGGAATTTATCACGATTTATATTCATGGCATAACAACGCGAGCCAGTTTAGGGCGATACTGCCTAAATTACGATCTTCCAATAAAACTTGTTAGGTACCTATACTAATTTGAATAAAAAAATTTGCTATTGTAATTTCGTCTTGTTTGCTTAATAAATTAATTTCATAATTTATGTACAATATGACTAAAATTAAGTATAAGAATCTCTTTATAAAATCCACCTAATGAAATTACTTATTTACAATGAAATAAATTTATAAATACACCAATAACTCTAAAGACCACTTTTGGGTTCGATTCCCACTCGGAGAAATGAAGCTCTCTAGGAACAAAATAAAGTGCTGCGTTGATTTCCACTACACAACACGCAACGCCCTGATAAGACAAAGTAGAGAAGGAAAGGAAGGATAGTGGGAATGGAATATCTTAACACTAGAATCTCAGGTTCTCTCGGCCTATCCTTCTACATATGTGCAGGATACAGCGTGCATCAAAAAAAACGTAACTAAATTATAAAGCCTACTTTATAGTATATATGTGGTTTAAATATATACATACCTAATTAAATACAAATAACTAATAAATGACAAGAACATAATTCAGTATACGTAAATCAGGTGGCATATGGTTAGAAATGTTTCGAACAGCCAGTAACTCTCGAACGGAACAACAAATCAGCTGTGGTTTGGGCGGAAACGTTTACTGTCGCTGCAACAACTGCTTAAGGGCCATAACTTATAGGGCCCGGCCTATAGTTGATTGGACTGTGAATTTAAATTTGACATGAATTTTAGGCAATTATTTTATAGTAAAAACGATAAATAAATTTATTAATCAAGTTGATAAGTCATTAATTTGATAAAGCTGAAATATAATACAACAGTTCTTTGAAAATATAAAGAAATATATTTTGCGCCTTAGAATTTCCGATGACCAATATATAGAAATTTTAAATTTAATATACCTAGTATTGTTCACATATATTTAAGACAAAGGGAAAAGAAAAATATACAGAGAAAAGGATATCCAAATCTTATTCCTTGAGAGCCCTAGCAAAAATTGCTTAGAGAATAAATCTCTAGTAGGATCTGGATATAGCCACTAGATTGTGACAAAGGGGTGTAGCCTTCAGGGCACTGTGGGGGGTGTTCCACCATAATTGATGAGGTTCTTAGCGCAGCAGGGCGGCGTGGAATTATCATCGCGGCGCGACACTTCGGTACAAGTCCTCATTAATTTGTGATTAGCCCGCAGTAAGGAGACTTGAGGCTTTCTTCTAATTGCATCACTTTTTTTCTTGGAACAGGATTAGAGAACATACGAGCTTGGGGTGGAATTTATAAGTAGCTTTTAGTAGGGATGCATTTTTGTTGGCGGAAGTCAGGCTTTAGAATAATTATTATAGCTACCTACTTTCAAGCAACGAAGAAAATTGTAATTATCCTCAACTTTTAGCTTTCTTTATACCGAATTCCTGCTTAGTTCAGGATATTTTTTAAATTTGTTGTTTTTAAAACTAGCATACTGATGACAAATTAACTACATTCTATATATTGACATGAATATTGCACTACAAAGATGAAAATATGAAAATATACCAAATATTTTGGTTATAAGTCCGGTAGATTAGACAAACAATGTAAATAAATAAGAACGGTTTATTACTTAATCTTAAGGATAAGCAAAAAGACGAGAGAAGGCTGTAATATCTAAAAACTCAATTCATCCCTCAATAAATATCTTAAGCATCATTTACTGGGAATGAGGCAAAAACGTTACTCCCCCATACTGTTTATTTAAGGTGGATTTGTTGAATATTTATTCTCGTACACACATACTTTGGGGGCGAATGTATGCATGTCAAAAGGAAGTCTAAATAAAGTACCAATTTTTTTTTACAAAATATGTACAATATATTTATTTTCTTTCATTTTTATTTAAGGGTATCGATGTCAAGAGTCACATCTGCTTACAGAATTATTTGAAAGGAACAATTATTGTCGAAATAGAGTATGTGTTGTGATTTCTACTTAAAGAAATAAAAATATCAATTTCAAATAAATGAGTCAAAATTTCTTACTAGTTCCATAATACAATCGGCGCTCTACAATATCTATATAGTCGTATACATTTCAGTAGGTTGTATTATCTCTACTTCCTCGTATATTTCGTAAGTGCTAAGCTAAGAAAACCTACGAATTAGATTAATTCGGTTAGAGGGGTTTGGTTGGAGCCAATTTGTCTGATTGCTACCAGTATGTCTCAACCTGCCTATGTATCTCAGTTTTCAATAAATTCTGACCCCCGTCCTATCAATAAATATTTGCGCATGATTAATCCAATAAACTTACTGCGCACTATTAAATTATTTTTTTATTCATTTAAGAAAATGTAATGTATTGTGAAGGGGCGTTTTATCTTCCGTTGCAATTCAATTGAATATGGAATATAGTAGATATATGTACTCGTATATGAATCCATTATCCCTCTACGCAATCTATCTTATAATGGTAAATAAATAAAATATTAAAATAGACATAAATTATTAATAATGAACTACTAAAAGATTAATAAAATTAACAGCCTACACTACCTATACCTAATACCTAGGCGGGTTCTGTGGCGTTAAAACACGACCCCCAAAAGTGATATCCGAAAATCATTAAAGAAAGCCTAAAAGATACAACAAATTGTTAATAAGTAGTGCTACAGTCATTATCGTCGATGGCACACGCCTTTTCCGCATCCCCAATTGAAGCGAGGGGAAAAAAATCAAACGGTAAATATTGGAAAGCAATCCGAGTGATTCTATTAGATTAAGTAAACTTGCTCTGAGGTTAGGGGGTAGGTACTTTAACGAGGCTTGATTTGTTTTGATTTTTTCCTACTGTGTCCAAGGAAAAGTTAAGAATTCTACAAGTTTAATTTTTTTTGCAATTTAAAAGAAATATTTCATTATAAAACAATGAACTTTATTGACTTTTTTTTGTAATATCTATTCTAGCGTTGTTATGTTACTAAGAAATATGAAGCACAAAGTGAAATACAATATCGTTACCAAAGATAACAAAGATTTCGTGTCTGTAGCTCGCGTGCAGTAACAGATGGAAATATATTGCAATTTAGCTGAGCTCTATCTCAATAGGCATCACCAATAAGGGAAATTCCTTTTATTCATCATTACCACTTCCTTATATCATGATACCCAATTTCTTAATTTTCTTATGAATAAACTTAGAACTATAATAATAAAAGAAAAAAATTTCGTCAGCTGTATTTTACATATGTACTCCTATGTAGGTATAACGTAGGAATATATAACAAGGCAAACATCGTTTTTTCATCAGACTTTAAAAGCGCCCGAGTGTAGCCTAAATCCTCAGATCAAGATAAGCTGGCACATTCAAGATATTTAAATCGATTTCCCCAATTTTCCGACAGAGGGCTCTACGGGCCGACTCAATTTATCCGGTGTCGCTGCGGGGCGAGCCAGCATTGTTCACCAAATGAACTACGTTCAATCTACGGCGTTTACACCACTAACTACATCGGGAAATTTGAATACGGTCTCGTAATATGGATGGCATCTCTTATTTTGCAGTGGTTGCTCTTATTTCACTGCTAGTTGGAAAATTGAAGATTAATTTCAAATTGCATTGCATTGAATTTTTGTTTATTTAATTTATTTTTATTACAAGATCACTTATAGCTATTAATCAAGACGGCGAACCCTTTAAATTTCCCTCCATTAAGGAGTTTTGCTTATTTCTCCCGACCGGAACCTATTTGTTGGGTTGCTATTTAAAACATTCGCCCCGTCTGTTTACATAGATCAGATACGTTCAACAAAGGATTTTGTAATTAAGAAAGATATTTTAAGTCAGCGGCAGCTTGGCTTTATACGCAAAATGAATTTACTGGATTAAGTGCGTTTCAACTTTTGTTAAATTGTGTTTTGTTTCTTTATTGCTAAACAGAATCTAACTTAATAAAGCTTAATAAAGTTCCGCCGTCGTTAGAAATTCGTTATACCAGCAAATATCGTTCCGTTATACCAGCAAATTATAAATCGAAAATTTATATATTGTGTTGAACAATGGACAATTATTATTACTGGACATATTTTACATTGGGCCAATATCCAAAAGATAGATATAACACGCAAGGCCATAACTCGAACGGCTCCTAAATATAAATTTCCGAGCTCCAACCCCAATTTAGGAGTGCATTATTTTCGCTTTCGCAGACATCCAATACAATTAAAATCTTCTTTAATTAAGGGACGACAATGAATCATTCGCACGTGGCGCACCGAGTTTTCCACTTGTATGTATGTATATCGCCTTAACTCAGGAAACTGTAACGTCAAGGTGGAATGTACAAAAACAACCCATAATGTAAATAGACTATGGCTCATATTAAGGCAAAACAAAGGGCATTTAGGGGTTAATTTCTATTGTTTTCTTGTATCTCTTTTCACTTTGTCGTATTGTCCGCCATATTTACCCGTACGTGAGGGATGTTTACAATAACTAAATAGGCAAGGCAAAACCTGTTTTACGAATATAGATACTTTACTTCTAAAATTGATAAAAGTTGTTTCTATGATATCATCACGAATTGAGGTCTCTAAGACTAATTTCTTTTATCGATAAATTAACATTAAGGCATTTCATTAAGCATAGAAATGTTAGACGCTTAAATGCAACCAAGAATGTTTATTGCGCCCTTAAATAGAAATGCTTTAAATTCCAGTAGAGTTTGCAAGGGTTACAAATTATGTATAAATTTTTGTTATTTACTAAATCGTTAATACTATTATACCGATTTTGTATATAGGTACAAGTATAATATTTTATATATTTAATAATTTGTAACAATTGAAAATACCTTTTACATCCTATCTAACAATTTATGCACATTTTTTTGATGTTGATTGTACCAACATGTCAAACTTAAAACGTATTAATTAAGCCAAATCCTTATTACAAACAAGAATTTCAAAAAAGAATCCTGTCAATAGAACTCACCGAATGCAAACATACGAGAACGATTCCTAAAAAAAACTACAACCCCAAAATTGAGGCGAAACCAGTCAAAAAAGATGACCAAAACGAGGTGCGAGTCCAGCTATCCGTCGGGAGTTGTAATTCTGGTGACAAATATCGAAAGCCACATTTCATATTTGTGCTATCTGTGCGCTTGTGTCGCCATCTGTGCCGCTGGGACGCTATTGGTTCTCCATCAAGCGGGCGTATGATCTATTTTTGTTGGAAATAAAACATTGTTTTATTTCCACTGGGAAATGTTTTATAAGTATTTTTAGGGTTCGTACGTGACGTGTTATTTTGGGGAGCTGTTTTTTAGATTAACTTGCACTATTATAACTTGATAGGTGCGATGCTTCAAGAACCAACCCCTATGTACGAGCGGAACTTACACGGCTGTAGATATTCAATACAGATTACATACAAATAATAAACAAAAAATATCCTTTTTAAAAAATATATTTATAATTCGACCATAAACTAAATTAATTGTAATAACAATTAAAGTAATATAAAATTCCAACAATAAAAACGGCAATGTCAGAAAATAGTGCGTCGCGATACAGAGCATACATTATTATCGAGATCGAAAATTTCACGTGCCCATATAATTTTAAGCTCGTAAAGCCCGAACAATAATTCACTGGGAGCATTTGCGGAAAATGCATTTTATTGTTAAAACGTGAATTTTATTTATCGTCGACAGTAGTGGAGGATGTGTGGGGCAGGAGGGAGTGGGGGGAGGGGAGGGGGTTGATTTGCAGTAGCGCCGCGTCGAACCCACCCTTTGGCACGGATTATTTATACTAAAGGTAATTTCCCCGGTTCATTATTGGGAAATGCAACATTTGTGCATTTCACGGGCTGTCATTTGCAGTTCATTAAAAATAAGTTTCGACCGCAGGGATTTATCAATTTTTATCCCGTTTTCCAAAGAGACGAGACATAATATTCATCCAGAAGTAATATAAACCATCCTTTTTATTAAAGTTGCTCTACAAAAGTTCCGCTATAAGTTACTCGATGCAATCTTAGAATAAAAACTTGGCTCTATTACCTGAGTCCTACAAATCAAATTACACGGCCAATTTAAAACGCTCAGTTAGCAGTGAATAATTCAAAGGTGAGCTAAGGTATTTCATTCTACTATCTAATACGCGTAGAGGCGGACCTGTGAAGCGATATTCATCGCGCTGCTTGGTCAAGGTCTTGGGAAACGCCTCTATCAATAAAATTAATAATTAATAGTTGTATATTGATATTACATTAACATATTGCACAATAATTTAATAGTAAATAGATACTTAGTGATACCATATATTATTGTTTGTATTTTTATCAGCTTCACGCTGTATCCCGCACATAGTAGGGTAGGCAGAGGGAACCTAGTGTTAAAACACTCCGATCCCCACTTTCTGCCGAATTCTGGAGGCATTGCGTGTTGTATATATGTTTATATATTTAATCAAAACAAAACAATACTAAAACCTACTGAAAAAAATCAATCAACTCCAACTTTTCAGACACAACATAAAAGAAACAAGTTCAAACTCAATGAAAGTCGTTAGAGATTTCTTTCTCCATCCCGCGCTGTTTAAGGTGGAAAAAGGAATACAAAACAACAAAAGAGCAACTCTTTTAAAAGCTATTTAGTTGCAATCCCTAGATAGCGTCTACCGCAGCCACGTTTTTTCCCGCTGAAAAGCCAATTTGGAATGAATCACTGTAACATTGGCTAGCAGCTGGGCTAATTTACCTACGGTCGGACAGTCTAATGCGAGTCGTTGCCTCGTAAATATCGAATCGCGACCGAGCGCCGAATATCGAAAGCCGGCATTAGTCGGATACAGCTAATACACACGGGGGCACGCGTCGTAAATTATCGCATGTTCATTTGGCCCTCGATGTTTAATCTGTTCGACGCGGTCGTCGTGCTATTTCGAGTTGGTCGTACAATGCTGAAATTCGCCTACTAAAATGTTTAGTATTAGTATTTATTCGAATACAAACATATCTGTAGATATGAGAGTGAAAAAGAAATTTATCAATCTGTTTAAAACCTCAATGTAAAATTAAAATCCTTGATTAGGCAGGTAGGTTAGGCAGAGGGGATATGGGAACCTAGTATAAAGATACTCAATTCCCATTAAGATACTTCCGTTCTAATCCTTCGAATTCTGGAGGCATGTGTGTTGAGTGAAACTTAACGCTGCGTTTTACATATAGAGCGTTTACTCTAGGGAGAACCGAGCCCACGACCTGTCGCATTTACAATCGTTTGTGCATATGCGCTACGACTGGCTTCAAATTATCATTGCTGACAAATTAAAATAATTTAACCTTACCATATAAAGAACAACAAATAATCATAATAAGTATATTTATATTTTAAACAGTTACAATAGCCATTAAAACAAATCAAACGTACGTACAATAGTATAGAACGTGGAATGATGTCGAGCGTAGTACACACTCTGTCCCTGTCACGTAGTCCGTGATATAGGACGACGCAATGTATACCAGCCAGCCCATATATACATATGTATATTCAATTTAATTCGCACCATTTAAATCTACAGAAAAAAATAAACAAAAAGTTAGATGAAATCAGTCGTACCGCAGTGGTGGATGTGTAACTGTAAACACGACAGGTTGTGAGTTCGATCCTCATTCGAGGAAAATGAAATATTTATTTCAATTTATATTTTAATTTCTTCGCTCTGGTGTCGCAGCGTTGAATTCCGCCATTCAATACGCAATGACACTAATTTCGGCGAAAAGTGGTGGAACTGAGTATCTTAACATCAGGTTCCCTTTGCCCTTTTTGCTTTACCCTAATTTAAAAAGATAGAACATTTACTTCAAAGATAAAGAATCTTGTCATTTATCATGGATGTCTTATCAAATACCTTTTGATATGCAATAATGGCAGCAATGTATCAAACTAGCTATCTAAGTTGAACGCAATTTGAAGTATGGTGGCTTTTAAGGAGCTTTCACCCCAAAAAGAAGGTGGCGGGGGTGTTGCCTTATCGCGAAACTGCAGGCACTCCACCCGTTTACCTTAAGATCTTTAATATTAAATAATATACTACAGTTAAAGCCGCTTTTAATATACTACCTGACTATGCTTTATCGGCCATAGCTATGTTAGAATTTTCCTTTGCCGAGCTATAAGCATATTTTAAAATAAAAATGAACGTAGATATTTAATTACACTTAAAATTTAAAAGAAAATAGTTTCACAATTTAAAAATATATTAAAGTAGTTAAATATTTTATAAATTTAGAGTTTAAATGATTATGAAGAATCTGGCAAAGTCCATGTATGCATATCCGCATGCCGTCATGCGATGCGTGCGCCGCGGGGAATGAAGACGTTAAATAATAAAGGCGGATGGCCGCATGCTCGACACACGCACGGCCATGCTCTTTTAATTTAACCGTGTAATAAATATTTATCAATAAATTTTGATTGAGTTTTAGTATTTATCATGGAGAGATACTACAGTACAGTAATGGTTTCGACGCGATCAAAATTAAAAGTTTATTTTATTTAACTTGCCTTGAAGTTCAGAAGGCTCCGTAATAACTCCAGCTTCATTTACGCACAAGGTTAATTAAAACGGTTACGTGTGTACAATTAATATACTTAAACTTAAAGTTTATTTGTAAATTGCATTTGTTAAAAGGGTTTTCATTATATTAATTGGTAGTTATGTTACTTTGTATAAGTTACATATAGTTTATAATGAATAAACATTTTTTTAGAATAAAATAAAAAAAATATTGAAAGTAGAATTACAAAGTAAACTTGTAGAGCGCTATAAATTAAAAATTCTTGAGCACTCATTGATACAGAAGTTGCCAGCAAATAAATTTGATTAATGGTATATCTTACTAGATTGTAGCGTAGATAAGTACTTATATACGACTACATAAATATATTTTCTATAGTTTAGACGTTCACAACCATCTATTTATATTAATGTACCTATCATAGAAGATTACAATAATATATCTGCCTTACAATATAATTAACAAATAAATAAGTTATACACGAGTAAGTTTCGCAGTGTATTACATGTTTTGTAAACATAACATGTCTATTACGTGCATTGTCTCATAGCTAGGAGGGTCGCCGTAAAGCATGGGACTCGTGGTGACGGCGCGTGGGTGCTGATCTACAGCCGGCCTTATATTGTTTTCTAATGACTCAATGGCGATAAGTTTGTACATTTTAAATGAAGTCGTGAGTGAAAATGAATTAATTATATTTTTCTATACGAGTACAATAATTTTAAAAATAGTTACATTGGTGAATGTTTAGGATTCACCTGGAAAGCACTGATGAATCAACTAAGTAGACCGTTTACAATTTGAGCATAAAAATATTACCTACTATATTGCTTCATTACATTTTGTATCGTGACAGGTTTTTTTTCATACTACAAAATATTTCACGAGCGTGATGTAGGTGTAGATGGAACGTGACAGTTAAAATTTCCACTTGCTACAATTTTTGAAATTAGTAGGTATTTCTTTCTTCAATTGTATTACAATTGTAGTACAATATAATTGCCATTAAAAAAATAGAAATGAAAGATAATAATTGCAAAATAATTCATAATAATCAATATGACAAAATAATATACTAAATTAACTGCAGTTATCGCTTTTAATAATGTGAAAATCTGTGCATTTCGTATTATCCTATTATAATTATGAAAGTTATGGCCTATTTTATTGACCCCAGTTTCACACTATTTTACACCGCGCCGCACATTACCAAAATTAGAATTTATTGCACACGCAATGAAGTGACTTAGCCACAGTTTGCCCTGAGTGAGGTCCCTAAAGTATATGAGAATGTCAAACAGAAGAGATAGGGAGGGAAATCTTGATTCATTTCTTTAATATATGTCTATTATATATTTACTACCTACTACCAGCATATAATCGATAAATATTACAAAAAATAGCAACACTGAAATTCATAACATTTTAAAACAAAAAATTCATATTCGGTACAAGTTCAAAAGAAATATTAATATCGATAACTAACGGTGTATTCAATTTAAACGTAATAAAAGAAAACCACATCGGCGCACACATAATTGTCATTTCCAATAAAAAAATAATGTTGCTACATTATAAAAATTACATTCCCAATTTCAATAGGTAGGTAGCTCTACCTACTTTGTTTGAAAGTGGATGTATGGCGTAATATACTTAGTATCGAAGACCACGTGACCGCAGAAGATGGACGACTCTCTTGTGTATCACTAATGAGATTTTACTGTGTTTGCCTTGATGTATAGATAGATACATGTAGGTTGGTAATATAAGATTGTGTTTTATTATATTATAATATTATAAAGGAAGCTTCATTTATATTCTAATATTTTGTTTTACTTTTATAAATTTTCACAAGAATTCACCTTACCGTTGAGGACAGTCATGGCACAGTGGTACAAGCATGTGACTGTAAATGCGACAGGTTGTGTTCGATTCCCACTACGGAAAAAGAAATATTTAATATTTATTTCTGCTAACGAGTTTGTCTTCTCAACACGCAATACCTTAAGAATTTGGCTGAAAATGGGGAACGGAAGTGGTCTTAATGAGTCTCACTACTAGGTTCCCTCTGTCTACCCTACCCGGGATAAAGCGTAAAGCTAAAAAAACAACAACAATTAATATTAACAACAATTATATACTGTATTAGACATTCCAGTAATCAAGCACGCCTTAGCTCGTACTCTATTATTCAGCACTAAAGCCATTCCAGACTGCATGCACTAAATTAACTTTACACAGCCACTTAAATATTCTGGTGCAGATCAAAAGATGCATTCGTTTAATTAAAGTCAAGCATTTGGATTATTTTTGGACTGCTTATTTGTTTGAACAACATTTATCTTTAGATTTTGAATGCATAAGAAAATATACAAATATATATAAATGTATTAAATTCTGATATTGTTCTTTATTTTACATCTCAATGATATATTTTTTTATAACGGAACGGAACGGAATCGGCGTAATGGGAGCGGAGTGTCTTAACACTAAGCTCCCAGGTTCTGTCTGTTCTGCCATATACGGGATACAGCGAGAAACCAAAAAAAAATATTTCACGGACAATTTGAAATATACAAGAAAATATACTTTTCCCACATAATTAGATAATAAAAATATATAGCCAATTTCGCTCATACAAACTTTGTGCATATTATATGTCAATAAACAAAACCATCGTATTGTGAGGATCGGACGGTCGGGGGAGGTGTGGGGAGGTGCCACCCTCAACAAAATTATGTACGACGAACTGGGACTAATATATCAAGGGGAGGACGTACCGGGCTAAGGAGACTGGGTATTAGGGGGTGGGCCGGTGGAATACTTAAGAACCCTGTGACACCCTATTAAAACACACGACCTGCATTTTTAGGTAGACGATTTAATTTGCTTCGCCGCGGTTGGAATTCCTTTTGCAGTTGAATTCATTTACCAACTAAATAATTTGCTTATTTAATCGGTAAATTTTAATAAAAAAATATGTTTTTTATATTAGGAAACTAAATTTGTACTGATAAAAATATATGCTGTAAAAAAACGTTGCCCGAGAAAAAAAAATGTAATTATCATATATCTATGTGATATATAAAAATATTTCTAACCGTGAAGAGGAAATCACTTCTATTCCAGAACAGTTCCAATACTTATTATAAACTCTCCTACTCTCCTAAACTGCATAAATATATCAACGCGAATATAATATCACCGGTGCATATAAACGCTTGCAAGCGACCAATATTACACGAAACGAGGCGTGAAACACACGGCGCTCAGAACGCATCCGGAATCATAATTCCAAAATAACTTCCCTCCTAACCCTCGAACGAGCCCCGCTTTTTTGGATAAAGTGGAATCCCCGTCCCACCGTTAATTCCCAAGATAGAAATAATTTGAAATTGGATCATCTATCTGCCTGGCTCCAAACAAAAATAAGTTAAGCGTGGTATCTAGTAACGATTTATGTACGCGAAATTATATTGAAAATTCTTATTTTAGTTTATCATAAGTTCAAATAAATAACGAATCAATTCAGGATATATAACTAGTATTTTTTTATATAAAGCAGTAATATAATATATAATTATTTTTATGTATACAGTTTTATTTTATTACATTAATTTCATTAAACTTATTTATCTTATCTGTAGGTAATAACATAAAACATTTAACTCAAAAAACATTTAAATGACTATAAAAACTTAGGAGGTTATTACAATCAATTAATTATTCTACGTCTATTTGTTTTTATTTTAATTAAAAACATAATTTAATAATTAAATTAAGTGTCATTTAAATGATTAATTATAATTATAAATAATTTTTAAGATATATTATACTAATAAATTGTATAATAATACAAAACAAACAATATAAATGTAAAATATATTTAAAAGGTGGGCCACAATTAATTTTACGAGCGATCCTTACGTTTACAAGGTCATAAAACGAGCCATAAACACGTTCATCCATTCACTCTATGTTTGCTTACCGTTTTAAATGTAAATACGATTACGGCAACCATTTATATGACGATTACTCAAATAAAATTTTAAAAAGTTCTTGTTGCATTTTAAACTCTAATCTTTTAGAAGAAAAATAAAAAATCGGTAGGTACTGTTTTGCAGTTGTTCTACCCACTTGATCCTCTCCAGACTTTTGGGGGTAGATAAATAATATGCGCGTTTTTTATTTCACCTTTGACACTTTAATCCAATTTGTTTCCTTATATCCTGCCTTGGGGATGAGGAAAAAATTTGTCTTTATAATTGCTTTTTTGACTATATATCTCCCTATAAAATAAGTATTCGTGTCTGTCCCAAAAGAGTGCCTGATAAGCTTTTTTAATAATCCAGTTTTATAAATTGCTTCATTAAATTTAAGCAGTACCAAAGACTTTTTGGCTTCTGCTTGGCTTTATTTATATTTAAGAAAAATAAATTATTTACTTTTAATTATTTACGTTTATGCATCCATTGCAGTTAACCAAGGAAATATTTTTATTTTAGTTTAGATTTAGGCTATAGATTGTCTGAAAAGATAAATATAATAAATATTTTTACCATATAACTAAATTAATTTAACCAGTATTTCTATTTAGTATCTATTTACCAAACGTCAAACAACCTCAAAGTGTAAAGTCGTGCCGCCATCACCGAGGTCACCATGGCGATTCTTTTTATAGCCAACTAAGAAAATTGGCTCATTAATCTTTAAGATAAATGTTCAGGGCGTATTAGGTCCGCGTTATCAGCGAGAAACGAATGGTGGTGTGGATTCCTACCCCTTTATCACCAACTTCGACATATATTGAGGAATCGTAACTAGATATTTTATGTTCGACATTTGACAAAAGCTATAAGTACCCACCAAAAAATAAATTATTAATCCATACCTATATTATAAATTTGAAAGTAACTCTGTCTGTCCGTCTTTTACGCAATCAGGGCCAAATCGCTGATTTAATTGTGATAAAATAATCATATAGAGATACTTGAGGGTCTCGGGATGAACATAGGATACTTTTTTTTCTCATATTTGTAATATTTTCGATATATACCAATATATTAAAATACTTATTAATTTGACATGCAATTTATTCCGCCATTTTAATAACAACCGTCGCTATGCGACTAAGCAACGAATTGCAAAGTTTGTTGTTAGTAAACGTCACCCAAAATGAGCTTAGGTACTTAACGCATTTCTCTATTGAAATCTGAAAATAATTTCATAAATATATTTAATAAATATTCGTATAGTTCAAGCGGGCGTAGCCGCGTTCGGGTCCACTAGTTCCCTATAAAAGTACAAATAAAAGTAAAACATAAATTAATTTCATATAAAACAGCACACTCATTTTTGTATATATAAACTAAGTAGATACATATATAAAGAATCTACATTATTTTTCTTAACCTTATCTTTACTGCTTTAATATCAAATCACCAGCTGTTACAATATGATTTATATCAATTGAATAAGGATGCAATTCTCAGTGATAAATAGCTTATATTTTTTATCAACATTATATGAAATATGTATGAACGTTTAGATACATATTTAAAAAGTACTTTGTAATTGTTGTTTATAGACTGTTAGAGACGCAATATATCGTACATAGGAAGACTTATTATATTAATGATTTAAACATTAAACTATGAATACTAATACTCGTTGTTTGTGATGTAGAGTTTATGAGATTTTATGGATTTATATGTACATCGAGTTTTAAATCTTAATGTTGGATTTTAATATTTTTTTTCAAAACAACAAACTATAAATTCACAACTTCACAGTGGCACGAAATTAATAATATTTTTAGGGATTATGTTTAAATGCAAATATTTTCTTTAGAATGACATTAAAATATGTGAGGGCACCGATAATGTCCAGCTGGTACAACCAATCCAAAGTTATTTATCGTGCAACCTAAATGAATTTGTGAAAAATAAAACAACTACCTTGCGTTTATATAGAACAAAGAATAAAATATAATCTTAAAGTGAATTAGAAAGTAAAAAAAAATATTATTTATTACTTCAATATTATTGATAAAAATCGCCTCTAAGCCTAGTAACTAAAGAAAAATGCGGACAAACGTCTGAACATAAATCTCGACATCCGCGTACCTCAGGCGAGAAAAATGCAAGTGACAAATAAAATAACACCTGAACCTACAACGAGTGGTTAGATCACTGTATTTAATTACTGGTTCCGGACGTAGATAGTCCGATAGCCATCTATATTCTATATCTACTAGGATTTATGTACATCTTTAAATAATTATAAATTCCTTAGATTCATTTATATCGCCATAATCAGTTCAAATATATTAAAATTCCATAAAAGTTAAAATATATAGGTAGTCTACATCATAATATAGATGCTTTATTCACTTCTTCGAAAACAGCGACAAAAGAATATTGTTCGTTTAAAAAATATGAAAAATACGTAATTTAATTTTATTAGGTTTGTCATAATTAATTTACATCTTTCATTTTTTACAATTTAAATATCTAAAAAAACATTAGAAAGTCAAAACTGTTGACTGCTTCCACAAATATATCCCCATATACGAGTACGAACTTAATAAAGTGAAAACGTGAGCGATCGACTGTATTAACATAATATACGAATAGATTTATTTCGTCGGGAAAATACAAATGAGTGGTGGTCTAGTGAGGTGATAAATCTTGTCGATGTCTTGGCATGTCGCGCGTCGGGTTAAAAGCTCGATAACCGAGACTCACACACCTACCCGACTCAACAATAAGCAGTGCTTTGTTTTATTTCGGAACGTTCCTGAGATCCGAACAGATATGTGTAAGCTAAATATTTTATGCACAAAAATATCGATATATAATTGCTTCATTACGTCCCTGTGTTCGTGAATAAAATATGTGGGAGTCGTTCACAGGCAGTTTCGGTGTCATTTCATTTATTTAAAAAAATACTCAAAAATAAATATACTAGGTATGTTATAAAAATGTAAATATAGTATTTATGAGAATAACATGTAACTAAGCTTATGTTTTAAATTTTGGCTATATTTGTGTGTACAAATTTTGCAAAATGAGAGTATTAAATCCAAAAACTATACTTCAATATAGCCTTCTTCATAATAAAATTTAACATAAAAAAATAAAATATAATTATAATCGAACCGAGAACAGCCTGTATACATCATTTGGAAAGCAGACGCGTCCTGGTGTCAGTTGGGTCTGTGTCGCTATCGTTGTATCGCCATGTCACGCCGTTTGCTTTATGGTGCCAGCTCGGGTGTAATATTTCATGAGGATCGCACGCCATGATTCATTCCACTTCACTTTTTTAATTCTCAAATATGCCTTTAATGAAGGTGGAATACAGATAATAGTATTTAAAACGAATATCCGACAGTTTATTTCGATGTAATTGACCTCACTAATGTTTTCTTATACGAACCACATCACTACTTACTGTTTTGACGTACGACAGTGTATTTAATTAATGCCGACCGCTAATTAAAAATAACAAAAGTTTAAAGAAGTGTATCGAGAGTAAAAAGTGTACTCTGGCAAAATACGCGAGTTTGAAATTGCGACTGTGGCAGCCTGCTTGTCAGTTATAATTGGCTGAACTTGTTGGCTGGCTCGTTGCGATTTTTTTTCACTCCGCCCTCCACCGACATTACTCTTCGTCTCCCGTGAGGGACGTAAATTGAGGACATGGAGGCTCTGGATACGGGCATTGATGTGACGTATGAATACGGGAACATGTTATGTTTTATTAAAATTCAAATTTAAAATGGAATTTCCTAACAGCATCGGGTCGTTTTAATTACATTCGCTTTCACAATTGTTTTGTGTGTATTTTTTCAATTGTATTTAAGCCTTAATTTAAATTATAATGAAGTTAATATTTCAATATATATTTAAAAAACATAATCCTGCACATAATAAAGTAAGCAGAGGGAACATGAAAGCCTAGTGTTATGACACTCTGTCCAATCTTCACACTTTTGCCTCCAAAAATAGAAAATATTAAACATGTAATTTCCTCAAATGGAAATCAAATCCACAACCTGTCGAGTCTACCGTACATACGAGTACCTACACTACAGACTGTCCAGCGAGCGCGGGCCCGGCGAGACCCGTCCGCTGTTAGTGCGAATCTTTACATAATTCATAACCGTTTATGCATATCGGCGCAATTGACACGTGTAACACTTGTTTCGCTTGTTTTATTTTGTAAAGATTTATAGTTTTGCGTGTCCGCTCTTTATACGGGACGTATTTTAGAATTGTGCTCAATTGACTTTGAATTTATATCTTTGCTATATACTTTTTCTTCGAATAGCCTCAGTAGGTAATTTATTTGACTTAAATAAGATTAATTGTTAGTGAATTTTAACTAAAATAAATAATTTAACTTAACTAATATAAATTTAATATCCAAAAATAATTTCAATCAAAAAATACAAGTATAGAAACGTTTATTTTCACGCAGGCAGTATTAATTTAATAAAAGTGCACCAGCTTAACTTAAGCCACAGTAAATAGTGCCGTTCTTCGCGGCTAAGCCAAAAAACTGCAACTGGCTTATAATAATTTTAAATACGCGAATTTATTTATGGGAAAGCTCATTAACTTCTGGCGGTTTTATTTTTTAATTTTATATTTCTTTAACTATTTCAAGACAAAGATTAATATAGACGTATCTAGGTACTATTCCTTTATACAAACATAAGATTAGGACAACATTTTATAAAAAAATAATATTTAGAATAGTTTTTATAATATATTCAAATCAAACTTTATTAAATTACCTACTGGTCGCCTCAAAGTTAATAAAACTCATAAACCACTCGTAGGAACTTAACGATTTTAAAACTCAGACAATTTCATTTCAGTTCTTTTTCTTTAAAATTTCATGCACAATTCAACGTTATAAAGTTTATGAAGGTGTAAAGTTTGCTTTTCAGTTAGTTACCGTGCGTAATTAGTTAGACGCTGCGGTAGTTTTAATGTTATTTTCTTTGTCCAACTAATTGTTAACTACTATTGTTTGTTTTTGTATTACATTTAATAATAACCAGTTTTATCAATCTTTAACACACTTTAACACAATATACAGGGTGGAATTGTCAGCACCACTTTAAATGAAACCACAGTTTTAACTACTCTATAAAAGCCTTCTACTCTACTCTATAAAAGTTTAATTCGGAAAAAAAATAATTCCCAAAAATGAAAAAGTTATTTTTTCAAACAAAATAAATAATAAAATTATCGTTTTAAAATAAAACGCCATTTGTAAAGTATAACATAGGCACGCACTCACTTACCTGTCATATCGGAAACGTCGCATACGTATGTGTGCGTCACACGAAATACAGGTATGGATAAAAATCGTGAAATGAAAAAAAAATCCTACGTCCAAACTGTTGAGGTACCTTGTTTAATTTCTTAGGTGTGGGTTTGAAATATATACCCTATATGCAGTTTCAATAAAAGAAGCGCTGCCTCTTCCACCCTGTATAAGAAATAATACTTTATGAGTATCCTCATATTAATTTGTTAATTTAATAATTATGTCTATTTTTTAATTATTCCTTTATATGTTGTTAATATATAGGAATATATGACAAAATGCTATCCTCTCGGACACAAAGATAACTAACAGATGCATAAATGCAAAATCTAATCAACGTGGTCGCTTATCGCCACACATTTGAACTCACATCACCTTTGACTGATAAAGTTTTATTTTATTAAGATCTCTTAGAAATGTAGTTTTATTTTTTATTACAGGAAGTATAAATAAAAAATCTATTAAAGCAACCAAATAATAATATTAGTGATATTGAAACAATTTTAGAGAATGTTTTGCCTGATCAAAAATGCTTCTATTAACAACATTCGATTACTTACAAATTCAATATATATGTAGGTATGTAGGTAAAAACACTAAAATGTACAGTATAAAAACAAAAAATGCTTTCCCGAAGAAGCTAGTAATGGAAATAGTGATATAAAGATAAATGAGGACATAAATGACCATGCCATTAAACAGTATCTAAAAAACTTGCTTAAATTCCATATTGGTCACACTTCCACCTAATAAATCGAACTACCCTCCTTAAACATAAATAAAGTGGATCTCGTTAAAAGCTATAGTAAAAAACCGTACATACTCGTATAATAGTATTTTTAAACTAGGCCGCACCCCTGTAAAACGACTTATTTCTTTCATAAATATGTAGATTCCTTCACGTGGACTACAGGAGCTACGGCCAAAATTAATATACGAATTTATCTCCGTTTACGCATACTTCGCGGGTCTAGAAAGATTTGTATATAGTCGTGCTTTTGCATAAACAGCACCCCCGTATTGGGCCCCGTACAGGGGCTTTTACGCCATATTTATTATTTTATAATGACCTTTATCTATTTGAATAATTTGAAATCATATTAAAAGCTAATATTTATGAATAAGAAACACATAAATTTAAAAATGCTTATTTAAAATGTCACGGGTAGGGTAGGTAGAGGGAACGTGTTTGGAAAACCTAGTGCTAAGATACTCCTTTCTCTGATTTTCCGCCAAATTCTGAAGGAATTACCACCGGGTTACAACATTCTCAATTTATTTTGAAATTTATTATAAAGTAAAGTTAAACGTTTTATATCAGTGTCGCTATGCAAATTATCAAGTGTCATTACTGTACAACAGTATATACATTACAAGCTACAGCGATCTAACGCAAAGCAAAAGAGATAAGGCAATTATCTCATTACTCATTAATTACTCAAACAAACATTTAAGATAATAAATGTCTAACAACACTTGTCATCTTTATCGTGAAATATTGTAATATGGTACCTACTATTATTGTATTTTATTGACTGTAAAATATTAAAACATAATTATTTTAATATATTTACTTAGTATTTAATGTTTTAGCTTATTGCTAAGGCAAACCTAGAAGCTAGCATTGAAATGGAAGAAATGTATGAATATCTCTTAATATTTTCATTTGGAATAAGGTGTCTTAACACTAGGTTCCCAGGTTCCCTCTGCCTACTCTGCTATATGCGTGAATAATAACAAAAACATATAACAAATAATAACATATACAAACCAAATGCCAATATAAGATCATACATAATATATCTAATTGTTATTAATGAAACCACATATCTCAAAGAGCAATCGACTTGGCAAACTTTGCACCCTCTTAGCATTACGCAAGCTTATTTATTTTGTGTGATTTATTTTTCCATCTATATATGTAACAAAAATGTTTTGAATCTAAATTGCGATCATCAATCAGTCGTCCAATTAAATCTATTTGCGGTGCCCACGCATTACGCTCATTCTTGGCTCAGTCGAACGTAACATTTTACTCAGCGCTTCATACAAAAACTACATTATCCATAGAATAGAGAATGTGAGAAATGGCGTTAAGTTGTGTGAACGTGATTGCTACTTAAAAAGGCTAAAATTAATAGTCAATAAATTTTAATAATCTTTTTGAACACGCTTTATATGCCTTATTAATTTTTCAATTAGCTTTTGGTATTAAAGTGGAAAAAAACATGTAAACCTACATATTTCTAGTTCCAAATCCTCATATATTTATACCATTTCCACATAAGTAACAGATTCAAAACATTACCTCATTCACACATTATATAACTGAAACGCAGGTGTTAAAAGCGTATTACAGCTAACAAACAGGCGCTAAGCCTCGAGCTTCGGCAGACCATGGTTCTGTAAAATGGCCGAAGATTAGCTGGCGGACTTATAATATCCATATTTCATCTCAAACTTTAGGTACGGCTTAATTATGCTTTAATAGACCTTCTTAGGGCCTGACAAACTTTACTGAATTAAGTATAGTGGCGGTGTAAAGCACATTAAATTAGATTACTGTACGAAATATTATTAGTAGCTTATAACTAAGTATTTAAACTTGCAAGTACGTAGCTATATAATAAATAAATTAAAATTTTTATTTCTTCGCTGGTGTTGAGGCAAAGCGCGGCGTTGAGTTCTGCCACTCGACACGGAGGTAAATGGGGAATGGCGTGTCTTAACACTGGGTTCCATTTGCGTAAACTGCTGTGCGCAGAATACACCGTGAAGTTCATATAATAAATAAAATTGGTATATAAAATATAGAACCTTGAACTATAATTAAACAAGAATATACTTTTACAAAGTAAAAGTTTTTTTTACAAAGTAAAAGAGCGTCGTTTAATTATTGGACGTTGCATCTCGGAATACTTTTTAATATGGCAAAGTGACATTCACATAATACCTCTGTAGGTACGCATCACATGCCTGACATGTGAACTCGTAAAGGCGTGCCAAGTTTTTCTTAGAACTTAATCAATAATGTGGAGAGGTATTGAAAAGCTCGCGACTACCCATATGTAGGTATCTACAGTAGCTTTTGTTCGATGACAACAAAGTAAAACATAACAATACAATAGGTAATTATGTAAATATTTACCTGTAAAAAATATTATTCTTAAATAAATATAGAAATGTAATTAAAAACCAGTTTATAACTTTATATCTTACGGTAAATTTTTTTGAGCTTCGCGCTGTATCCCGCACATGGCAGGGTGGGCAGATGCAATCTAGGAACCTAGTGGTAACACTCTACTCCCATAAGACATTCTCGTCCCCCATTTTACGATACCTATTCTATTTTAAGCAATATTTTTGTAAACTTTACTGAAAAATATATGTACCTATATAGGTAATTACTGAAACACTTTTGTTAAAAAATAAAATACATAGCGTTCCGCCCAATACACAAATACGTGTATTTTAATTGCACTAGCAATTGAGATTATGTTTATCCTTTTATGTTTCGCGAAGTTTGACAATTTTCGCGACGCACTACGGGTTGCCGGCCCGAGTTCTGCGTTTACGTTAATTCTGCGTGGTGCCCGGGCCGTATTTGCATTTTGCACGCGTGATAAGTGGTCGGGATTACANACGTGTTCAATTAAATACTTTTAAAAATCTGAATTTCAAATTTTATAAAAATCGGCGCCCATTAAATTTTTTTTCCATACAACCTTCAACCCCTATTTCTCCCCTTTAGGGTTATAATTTTTCAAAATCCCTTCTTAGTGGATGTCCAGATTACGAAAGTAAACATTTGTCCAAATTTCACGTTTTTACGCACAGCGGTTACGGCTGTGCGTGCGTCTTACCTCAGTCAGTGAGGACAAGTCCTTTTATATATATAGATTACTAAAACATTTTTGTTAAAAAATAAATTACACTTTTTTTAAACACGGCATTCCGCCCGATACACAAATACCTAGGTGTATTTTAATTGCACTAGCAATTGAGATTATGTTTATCTTTTTATGTTTCGTGAAGTTTGACAATTTCCGCGACTCACTACGGGTTGCCGGCCCCGGTTCTGCGTTTACGTTAATTCTGCGTGGTGCCCGGGCCGTATTTGCATTTTGCACGCGTGATAAGTGGTCGGGATTACACGGGATTCCCACCTACAGCCTCTGTTTGTTCTGAAATAAAGGGCTGTTAAACTTTTTTCATGGTAATTTGGGTCACCTTTAAGAGTAACGGCCGTTGTAAATTTGTTTAAGTAGGCTTAGGTCCATCCCATTCGCGAAATTTAAATCTCGTTCTTTGCTAATTTTCTAATTATACAAGTAGATATAGCTATGGATATTTTAAAAGGAAATTTAGAAAACATAATGGCTGCTAATAAATATAAAATGTCTGGAGGAATTAATAAAAACTTTTAAAAATATGACGTACAATAAGAAGCCGTCGGAAGTGGGGGTTATTTTTCTATCGTGATTAATGCAACCGCCACAAATGCAGCCCGGCTGACTTCCAAAATTTCCACACTAAATCTCGTTGCGAGCTCTCGTTTCACTTCTTTTGCCTGAGGAACACTTGGCAGCATATTTAATCTCTTTAATGTGAGCTTTATACTGTAAATAGCAAATAAATATTTATTATTATCTTATTTATACATATGTAAATGTAATAGTGTATATGTAAAGAAAGGTACGTAGGTTAGTAAAATCTTATATTCCTTTCAAAAAATATATATATATAGGTATCAGTAGTAATATGTATATAATTATAATAATTATCTAAATAATATAGTATAATTTATTTTATTAATGTATGTTTTTGACTCCTAAACAGTGTGATATGTGCCATAGTACCTAACCTCTAAGCATCACCGAACTTGGGAAGGCCGAGCTAGACGAGCTTTACTAAATTTATCTTTTTAAATTTTAGAAATGATTTTACAATAGATAAATATAACGACCTCCGAAATAAATATAATATTGAATTCAACTTTGACCACCTTACATAATCTTATTTACCTGAGATATTTACTCGTAGAAATAGTAAACGACGTCTAACTTTTACAATATCGCACAATTGCACGGACTTTTATCCAACTTTAGAAGTAGCTAAGAATATTCAATGACTTTAAATGTGCTGAGAATTGTTTTGCACATTGCTTTGGAACCTTAGTAGTTTAAAACATTAAATATAACAAAAAATGATTACATTATGCAAATCGAAGTAAAAAAAAATAATGTCAACTATTAAACAATTATTGGTATTTATATTTTCATATATAAATAATTATTAATCTTACATTGCCATGTACAATATTTAATGATTATTGCTATTATATAATAAATTGGCATTTTGACATTTCTATAACGCGCATGCGCTCAAAGCCCGTCGGCGTTAGCCAAAAGATAAATCCGTCGGAGTTCATTATATTTATAAGTTTATACTGTAAATTGGTATACATTATTGATATTTGTAATTTATGGTACATATAATAATCTAACAAAATTATTTTAGTAACATTATAGATAAAAGTAGAGTTTAAGCAATCACAATAAATTAATTTAATTTCTTCTTAGGTTATTTGTGATTTTCTCAAACGTTATTTACGATTGTCTGCTATATATAAATTATAAAACAAATTCAACAGTTTAGGTTCAATACAGATTTTATGTTTATTTTTTGTAGGTTATAAGACCTAGCAACGGGTTGTTTGTTTGGCAACTTGGTGGAATCTAATTGGAAGGAGTGTTAAAAGCAACTATACTAAATATACTTAATCTAGTATTTCTAACACTAAATGTTACTATTGTAATTATAAAATTATGATTTTAATTAAATTTATACCTATAAATAATAAACAAAACATAGCGTGAACATAGCTCCAAGTAACTCCAACTAAGCGTCATCCACTTAAACGCAAATAAACGCAGAAATTTGGAAGAAATACAATACTTGCCTGTAATTTGAAATTAGACACATGTAATTACACTCATTTCACATAAAAATATCAACTTAAAACTATAAAAAAATAGGAAAAACTATGAAAAACAATACGAAAACCACTGTGATGCTTTCGCATACTTCAGATAGGTGGCGAAGTGGCGCGTCATTCAATATGGCGATGGCTAGACGTAATTCTATTGGCTGACGCACGAACCGCCGTGAAGTTAGTTTCGGAGTGTGAGCGGGATGGCTTTATTCAAATACAACATGTCAATAAAGGATAGAGTATGTATCGGGGACTACATTCGCGTGTCGGCGGCGTCCCAAACCGGTTTAGTCAGAGGCGTTTACGAAGTGTGCGTATGTGCCCGGCTATGTGTCGAGGGCAGGTAGTCGCCTATTTATAATGACGAATTACAGCGTCCGACTCTGTTTGTATTAAAAACTGAATTTTTAAATTCAATTATTCTGTTTACAGGTAAATATACGAGAATGAAAACGTGAGCTGAAAATGGATGAGTATATATATATAATTTTGTTTTTTCTGATAGAAAAGTTGATTGCGACGTGGTAGGGCTTTTGTGAGTTCGAATCTCGCTAAAAAATTAATGCGGTCTGGTCAGACAAAGTGAGGTGACTTTTTTTCGACATTTTACAATTTAAAAAGGAGAAGAATATTTCTCTTCCTCTGAAATTATATTCTAATAATAAAAAATATAAAAAAAAATATCAAATGTCGTTTATTATTAATCAAAAAAAAATATTTTAATATCTAATAATATTTCGAGGATAAAGCATTTATCTAATGATCTGATATATCATAGCATGTCAAAATTTGTACAATTTTTCCGCCTCACATGCCTAGACTAGGAAACGTCAGGCGGAAGGAAGAATATGTTGCGTAAAATAGATATATGCCTCAGGCTCAGTGAGCTAGGATAAATTTATTTTGTCGTGTAACTAGCAATAAATATGCTAATTCAACACTATAACGTCCGTATGTCGCCTGGAGCCTCCGGCATTGAAAGAGTGAAAAAGATATCACAAAATACCACTGCGCATTCCTCTTTTCAGTCATACAGCCTTCGAGAGGTATTGTGCGAAAGCTTACTTTGTTTCTTTCACTCGATGGTCGTTTATTTTTCTCGCGAATGTGTTGAGTTACGACATTCTGCCATCCGCTTGCAGTTTTATCGACCTATGGCAACTACTAACCTAATAAATTTTGGTGTTTCGCTCAGTGAATCCATTGCTGAACGAATGCATCGTCCCAGATATGAGTGGGATTTGACTATATTGATTTACTACTGTAGATTACCTGCGAGTTACACTATTTTATAATTTTGCTTATGTTTTTGTATAGGATTTTGTTTAAAATACAATTAGATTTTTTTTATTTGTACAAATTTAATGATCGTACAAATAAGGAAACTTCAACCGCGCTGCAATAAGTTTTTATTTTTAATATCATAACAGACCTCGCAACTCAATTAAGAAAAAAATATTATATATAAATCACATAGTAGGCGGCAAAATTAAAACAATGAAAACCAATATTTAATGGATGGGCAAACCTTAATTAACTTGTAGTTTGTCGGTTCGTCCAAAGCTCTCCAGATAAAAGAAGCCATCTGCATTTCGGTATTCAAATTATTTTCAAACGTGTTCTCCATTCTAACCGGCGAAGTCTACACAAAATCGTTTCATCACACTCACTCTTGCGCACCTGTCATATGTGCGAGCAGTACAACCCTTCCCCAGGCCGGGACACTTGGTTAACAAAGGGTAATATAACATACGAACTCATATGGACCCAAATAAAACATAAAAGATGAACATCACAAAAGTTTTGCCTAAACTAACCTCGTTAAGAGATTTCTGGATAAAAGAATACCGTTTTTTCAGTATCGTCACGATTGTCCGGCCGATCGGATAGCTCGATCTTGCTCCTAAAATTCCACCTAAAACTCCTCAAAGTGCTGGTTTATTGTACAAGTGTATGGAGAAAGTTTAACGGACAAAAGATCTTACTTTTTAAGTCATGGAGCAAAAGAAAGGCGATTGTTATTTAAAAAGCTTTTGTATTGAACGGAACAGCAACCGATGTTTTATACTTTTTAGTTGTCGAATAGCAAAGCAGAGAGTCACATGTGTAGTGTTTCAAGTTGTGCGTTTGGTGTTATCATTACAAAACAAATAAGAATCCTGTATATTTATTACCTGCAGGTAATTTTATTTTTTATTAACGTTCGTAAGTTATACCTTAAAAATGCTCATCCGCTTAAAAATTCACGATTTTGTGAGGGTTTCCGAGCGTGTTTCATAAAGGAAACGAATTGAATTAAAATAATGTTTTAGATCAAGCTTTATAATAGTATTTAAAAAAAAATCTAACAATTAATGCTTATTACACTGTACAAGAATATTTGGAGGATGAACATGTATGGAATTAATGTCTATTGAATGTCAGGCAGGATAGTTGCTAGCTAGTAATAGTAAAATATACCATTGACTTTGAAAAGAGCAACTGTTGAGTTTCTTGCCGGCTCTTCTCAGCAGAACTGCCTTCCGAACCGGTGGTAGTTTGTTGTTGACATCTAAAAAATATTAGTAATTATAATTAATTATATTATATTTATTATTATTATTATATTTATTATCTTTATTTTATTANATTTCTGGATAAAAGAATACCGTTTTTTCAGTATCGTCACGATTGTCCGGCCGATCGGATAGCTCGATCTTGCTCCTAAAATTCCACCCAAAACTCCTCAAAGTGCTGGTTTATTGTACAAGTGTACGGAGAAAGTTTAACGGACAAAAGACCTTACTTTTTAAGTCATGGAGCAAAAGAAAGTGGCGATTGTTATTTAAAAAGCTTTTGTATTGAACGGAACAGCATCCGATGTTTTATACTTTTTAGTTGTCGAATAGCAAAGCAGAGAGTCACATGTGTAGTGTTTCAAGTTGTGCGTTTGGTGTTATCATTACAAAACAAATAAGAATCCTGTATATTTATTACCTGCAGGTAATTTTATTTTTTATTAACGTTCGTAAGCTACACCTTAAAAATATTCATCCGCTTAAAAATTCACGATTTTGTGAGGGTTTCCGAGCGTGTTTCATAAAGGCAACGAATTGGATTAAGATAATGTTTTAGATCAAGCTTAATAATAGTATTTAAAAAAAAATTCTAACAATTAAAGCTTATTACACTGTACAAGAATATTTGGAGGATGAACATGTATGGAATTAATGTCTATTGAATGTCAGGCAGGATAGCTGTTAGCTAATATAATAGTAAAATATACCATTGACTTTGAAAAGAGCAACTGTTGAGTTTCTTGCCGGCTCTTCTCAGCAGAACTGCCTTCCGAACCGGTGGTAGTTTGTTGTTGACATCTACATTCGACGATTCAAAAGTGGTTTTAATAGTTTATTTGAATAAAGAATATTTTGAATTTGAATTTAGCAATACACATATATTGTTATATTTATCCAATGAATGTAATATTGCTTAACATCCATCTACCGCAATTGACCTGCTAGTGTATTAATTAATATACCTACCTACATAGCTCAACTAGATTATTTAGACTTAGTTATCCTCTCGCCGGACCAGAAGGTAACATGAACGTTACGCACATACAGACAAAGGAGACGCTTAATTAAACTAGCGGAACGAGGCAAACGTAAGCATTTAATTTATACCCCTGCAGTAACTCCGCGAGCTCCTAGCTTGGGATGGTAGGACGAGCGTTCATGGTAAATTATTATAATTTTCCAATACAATATTACTAGGTACTATAATTTCAGTATACATATACAAATAGGAGGTCAGTTTCAATTGTGACTGCAACCACGATAGGTTATGGGTTCGATTCCCACTTGAGGAAATGAAATATTTGATATTTTTATTTCTTCGCTCCGGTGTCGAGGCAAAGTGCGTATAACACGAAATGCCTCAAGAATTCGGCGGAAAATGGGTATCAGCTGCTATGTGCGAAATTTAGCATCCCACTAAATATATATATATATATATGTATGTAGGTTTATATACTTTCGTATATGAAGGAATAAATTTCAGTAGATTTTTAAAGAAAAATATTAATAATCAAAAGTCATTTCTAACACCGAGTGGTAGAGTTATTATTTGTTCTTTGAATATTTTTAAGATCTACTGGAGCATAATAGATTCTGACATATATCTTCCATGAACAGACCGCAGTCATTTACAGTTTTACTACTAGTAGTTCTTTTTGTATGAGTAATAATTATTGTCACATGCTGAAAATATGAATTAGAGTGCTCTACAGAAAGATATATTCAAGAAGTCTCACAGACTTTCGTTCAAGTAGAATTTTCTTTTATTACTATTTTAATTACGCTTATTGGCAAATTAAATTTATTATATATTTAATTTAAATTTTATTGTAACTTAAAGCTATTAAGAACTAAATTCAGCTATCTTTCAAATGTGGTTTCGATTCGAAATATGAATACATTAGATCTCCCTTCGGAGCAACTATTAACCGCAGGTATATATACTCGTATACCTATACAAGTTTAACATCTTGATTTCCCTGCAGCCGAATTTGAGAGCAAATATTATCTTAACGGAGTTAAATTACCCTTTATATAGTACTCCGTCTCTATTGTAGAGTAGATTGAGGTTACGTGGTACTAAAATTGCTTAGAATCTTCCATAATAGTTTCGACTTAGGTTATCATTTTTTTTGTCTTTTTTTTGTTGTATCTATAGATATCTATATACATATTTATAAGAGCGCTAATATATAGAATTTTTAAATTTTCTATATCTGTAGAGCAAAAAAATATAGTAAAGTATATGTCGATAAGTGACTTTTATATCTATTCGCATATTATTATTCGTATAATAAATGTCACTTGTATTGCACCTGATATATAAATACTTAATTTTAATGCAAAAACAAGCTAAAAATAACAATAAAAACATCAAAATTGACAAACACCATAAAATGATCGCTGATCAAAATTTCCCACCTGCCCACATACCTAATTAAAATAATCATCTTAATACATTTTACAACAAAAAAATATCTATAAACGATACATATTAGCAATTCTGTATAAAAGGTGTTACTTAATATAAAGTATAAATAGGAAAAAACAAACAAAACTGGCATCGCTTAAAGGAGTTAAGTATTTAAGAGGTAGAGGTACAATTCTAGAACACTCGAGAGGTTCACGCGGCCATGCCTGAATGCCTGTAGCTCTTCCCACCTATTCCTTTCTTAATTAAGTCCATACTGGGAGGCAACAATGGCGAGCCTCCGATGCGCTCGGAGATATTCAAATCTAAGGCCGCTATTATATAGCCGCCGTTTATAGCCAGGCGACTTCTGAATTGAATTTGAACGCCTTACACTCTGTTAATTGGAAAACAATATATGAAAATGTATTAGATCTGATGGTTTTAGATTGTTTATTGTCATTGCATTGCTTAGTATATGGAGGAAGTTGTGGTTTTAATTCCTACTCGAGGAAATAAAATATTTAATATTTTCATTTCTTCGCTCTGTTGTCGAGGTAAAACTCGGCGTTTAGTTCTGCCATTCAACACGCAATGCCTCTAGAATTTGGCGGCCTCTAGATTGGAAGTGGCTTAACACAACGTTCCCAGGTTCCCTGTGCCAACCCTGCTATGTACGGAATACAGCATGAAGCTGAAAATAAGTTATAAATGCTTCGCATTATTAAAATTAAATTCTTTAAGTTATACAGACCATAAGTTTACAACAATTCATAATTATATAAATACCTATTTACAATAATACAATACATATAATTGTAAATTGATAGTCTTAATTAATAATAATTTAATAATCGTTGTTATTCCTATTAATAATAATAATTTAATTATTTTAATCGTGTTTTATGCGAATGATATATTCACTCAAGACAAATTAAATTTAATTTTTAAAGGAGCACTTAATGAGTATAAAAAATAATAATATTCTTAGCTCATATTACATACGGAATCTTCGGTTAATAGTGGAGTTTGTGCTCCACAAGCATGTGACTGTAAACGCGACCAATTATAGGTTCGATTCCCACTCGAGGAAATAACACGCGTGAAAAGTGCCGACCGTGCTATGTGCAGGATAGAACGTGAAACTGAAATAAAAAACTTTCATAGCAACGCTAAGTAGATTTATATATTTAACATTTAACATTTTCATTTAATCTAAATCTATATACTCGTATATGAAAAAAACATCCCTAATTATTTATAGTTAATAACATAATCGACGAACAAATACATAGCGGTTTTCTCGATTCGTGGGACGTTGGCCTCGGCATCTCACTTCCAATTGTACGAGTATTTTTACTCGCCCTTTCATACACTCAAATATAAACTACATACTCGTATATTCGTAAGCACATGTCCCGTTGATGGTTTAATTGTTATGCGGTTATGACAAGTAAATTGAACTGATATAACGTGATTAGTTGGCGGACGTTAGTTAACACATTTATGTCGTTAAATAATTAAATAACTTCGTTAAATATGAAATATGTTTATGAAGGCAATCTTCATATATTATATAGATTCCTTGGGAAGTACTGCAGTGATATTTTTAGGGTTCTGTTCATCGAAATTTGAAAACCCTTAAAGGAACCTTTTATGATCACTTTTTTTATATTATGTAAGCCCGCGTTAATATAACAGTAAGAAATTACAGTTCAATAATTTTAGACTACAAAGAAAGGAAATTCATGTCAAGAAAGCTTTTAAGGAAACTTGTCACCGAGCTGTAGGAATTGTTACTAAATAAGGAAATCTTTAAATTATTTATTTTGATACAGCTTGATTAATACGCGACGCCTGAATTCTTATCGGTATTACCTTATTCTCATGCAAATGCCTTTTATTTTTACGATATCTATATAAAGATAATAAAACTGTAAAAGGACAAAATTTTGTATCGACTTATATTTTTGTCTGTCTGTCTATATTTTGTTCGCGTGTTACACAATAAATATTCGACGGATTTTCTTGAAACGGTTATTGTATCTATAGGTCATATTATCTATTATTATATTAGTCTTTGACTGGGAAAAACAAAGTCTAAAATTTATTTCAAAGGTGATGTGAAATCCTAGCAGCCCGCCTAATCTATAAGAGATATTGACATAACGCCCTAGTAAAAGTTGTTCAACATGATGAGATTTTTATTTACATAGATGTTCTTCTAGTTTTTAGGATTTTCTGGTGGCATTAGAAAATTAAAGGTCTAGGACACCTAATGTGAAAATCAAACAGCCTGCTTCATGGACATTAATATAACGTCTCAGCAAAATCTTTTTGCTTCTTATGGGGAAGGTTGAGTAGGGAGGTAGATTCTGACAAAAGGATTAATGCCTGGAGAAAGAAGAAGAAGAAGTATCTACTACCTACCTGCCTACATAAATATTATCCTACCAATTGTATCAACTTAGCTATGTTTGTATGGTATGAAGAAACAGTGTAGCGGAATTGCGAAATGGAAACGAATAAATAGCATTTCTCAGTTTACAGGTGACAATCTGATCGGCAAAAGAAATAGTCCAGTTTTACATATGGCCGCGGTAAAAGTACGATACTCCGAGGAGCTGCCGCATAAATTGGCTCGTTCGTGATACAGTGCCTCGTTGAATATGTATAGGTATTCCCTTCCGTGCTTCTCATTTTACTAATAGATTTCTCTTTGATTAAATTTGTATACGTTTTATTCATACGGTTGAACCAGCTATTGTTGGTTGGTGGCCATTTAAATCACCGGTTACGGCCTTCCCTACATTTTATTTGGTTGTTTCGCGTGCATAAATATTTTGTTTTCTTATAATTCCGATTACTACGTATTTTCAGATTCAAGTTACAATTTTTTACACTTTCTTTTTTTCTCAATGAAAAGTATATAGAAGATATTATCTAAAAAGTAGGAAGTTTTAGTGGTTATAACCTTAACATAAACCACAAACGTTTCTCAACGTCTATAGATATAATACCTACCTATATATAACTCTTTGATATTTAGCATCGGCACTCATCCATACATCGAATGGAAGATATTTATAATGTCTTTATTAAGACAAGCCATCGGATGAGCTCACGCCCGCTTATTATTATAATTTAGACGATTGCCTAAAGCTTTAATGGAATGAAGTCATCTTTTTAAGAATAACCTGTTTAAGCGCGTGTATGGTAAAAAAACAAATGAACCTATACTACTTCCTTCAACATACGTAGAGATATAGATACATAATACAGATTATACATTTTTGGGGTTACTTCAAAAGAAAAAACGTAAATCTTAGGTATAGGATCAGTTTCTTGTCTCTCTGTCCTTCTGTTAATAGGATTTATATCTAGATAGTGTGGAGGTATCAAGTTTAAATTAAGACGAAATATGCAGGTCTATGGTCCTTTGAAACAAAAAACGACTCGCACTTAACTGGTACAATAATAATAAATTGATATCTTATATGCGAATTGAAAAAAGTTATATTAAATATGTAAATCTAATAACTGTATTACGTAAAAGTTTTTAAAATAAATTTATTCGTTTAAATGTATAACAAATCGTAGCTATATTAGATATGCAAGAATGTGAGCGCAGATTTCGTGACGACCGGTCGTGGCGGTTGCGAGTTCCTTTATGGGCTCTTATTTTTTGCAGGTCAACACGTAATCATATGTAGTAAGGACTGAAGGGTAAAAATGTAGTTTTTTCCAACTTATAATACCTATATTATTTACTAATTTTTATACTTTGTCAAGTATATTCTTCGTATAAAATATATAGGTATTATATAGAGGAATATAGAGGAGAAATATTAATATTTTCATTGCGGGTATCTTTATGTTAATTCGGCGGAAAGTGGGAAGTGGAGTGTTTTAACACCAAACTCCCTCTACCTACCCTGTTACATGCGGGATATAGCGTGAAGCTGAAAAAACAGGACGAAGATGATAAGAATGCTTATATTCATCCAAACCTAATTAACAATCGGCGCTGTGTATCTTAGAGCGTTGCCTAAATGACGTAAAGAGCTTTTAATCTTACAAACGGAAATATTTATGAATGCCTTGCCTGATTAGAAACATTAAAAGTTCCAAGTTATAACGTTGGCGCAAGTCTCAACCACACGAAGTAATTGTACATTCCAAGCGCGTACGTTCTTTCAAAGTTGAAATTTGTGGGTAGCTCTGAAAAAGTGCCAATTCATCATAGTAAAGCCCCGAGACCGAAAACGGAGTCGCCCGAATAAATTTTACTTCCATACTTGCGCGTGGGGAACGACTGCTTTATGAGATCCTTAAGGCTGTATGGATTTGGGGAATATTTCCTCCGCGTACTAGCCCTCGACAAATGAAGGAGCATTGAGCACATTAGAATGTGTGAAAGGCCCCATAGGCATTTTTATTGTTATACTGACCAATTCGTTTAAAAGCAAGTGCTGGTACGGTTTGTAGCTTTCATACGAAGTACCCACTCACTAATATTTATTGCACCTCTTTGGTTTTCCTTTGAGAAAGAAAATTTTTGATGCTTTTCCAGTTAATTCTTTTAGTGTTTTTATAACGCTTTCTCCAAGTGGAAAATAATGTTTAAACTTAGCATTTTTCTGACGGTTTCATATTAGCTTATTGTTCTACTCTATATTAAACTACTAGTGGACCCGGCCGCGGCTACGGCTGCTTGAACTATACGAATATTTATTAAATATTATATAATATATTTATTTTTATAAGGATGAATATCAAAATATAAGTTAATTTTGGGTGATGTTTTCTTAANTATTATATTAGTATAGATTAAATCTATTCTAAAATCAGATTTTAAATTGAAAAATAAAATATTAAAATTAAATACAATTAATTTTTACATTGTTGCTTAATTGTAATTGAAATAGAGTTAGGTATTCATTAAAATTCATACCTAAGCACATAAACTGCTCGTAAGGGCAGCCGCCTGGGCGCGGCTCGTTACCGCGCCTCCCACCACCGCCGTGCGTCCGCGCACCCGTTTGTTCTAGCCTTCGAGATATTTTCTTCGCTAGGCCTTTAGAGAGACAAGATAACTATGAAATAATCTTATTGTGTGTTAATGAGCCAATTTATCTTTTTACACAATAGATAGTGATGTAACAACATAAATATATAATATAAAAAATAAATAAATTATTTATCTTTAAAAATGAAATTAATTTTACAGTAATGCTTTAATATTCATGTTTCATATATATTTCATCCGAGAAAGCGCTACACAGACACAATCGTTCCCATACAAGGCGCTGCACCAGTTACAGATAAATTGGAGAACTCGTGGGCGATGTGATTTGAATTGAATTAATTATGAACCGCGGAGCGTTCACTCACGAGCTCCTGCAGGAAATGCAAACGAGGAGAGAAAAATTGCAAGAGTATAGCATATTCCGTCGCTATTCTAGAGAATACGCCTTATCTCGGCACAGGGTTCAATAAACCAGGGGCTGCCGCGGGACTGAATTGCGGACATCGAATTTATGCGACACAATACGCATACAGGTGTCGTCGAGCGAGCACCCCTTCAATAAGCCGCGATGGGAACCAAATAGAATAGGGGCCTTGTAACTTAAATACTTGTACCATTAAATATTCAACTGCTAGAAAACATTTTCTTTTAGTTTTGTTATATTCTATGTAACTATAAATAATGAAAGAAGAAGCTGTTTAACAAAAATAAATTTCTTTTGGACTAAACAATGAAAAGTCCAATTACTTGTGAAAAATTCATCGTTAACAAGTTCCAACAAATGGACAAAATAAACCCGATTATAAATCAGAGTTGAATATTTGCAGAGCGTTCGGAATATGAATTATTCTCTGTGATTGTTCTTGCGGCCGCGTCATGGTTAATACATAAATGCGAACTAGTTTTTCCGTAACTTTTCTGCAATAGCATATTAAAATTATATATTTAAAAGATACAATTTCTGCTTCTTAGTATATAATATTTTACTATACAAAATTGATAAAATAGCCTGTTATTATTCATAATAAACGTTATCATTTTATAACGAATTGATTAATATATGCCTTTAGGGAAAAAGTCTCACAGCGCCTACGGTTGTCTCCTGAAGATGCCTAACCTGAATTTGTTTTGGCGAATATTTCAAGCTGTTTTTTATCAATCGGTAGGCTGGTCGGTAATTGGCAGCGAGCGAGGCAGGCGGCCATAATTGACAGTGCTATCATTCTGAACTACTCTCTTTGGACATTCGGGGAAACTCTTAATTGGTCCATTTTTGTTGACGTTTAATATAAACCGCCTTCGATAATAACACCACAATTATTAGCAAATCATTGCTTTAATTTGCGACTAAACTTTTACTTATTGCATCGAGACAACGTACCCATAAAAAGTATCTCCAGGCTCTTGATGAACGATTTCCTTTAGCTACAAGAACTTTTACCTCACTTTATTTATTTTCAATGGTCATCATAAAATATCAAGTTTTCAAGAAAAATTGCGGAGATAAGTAAAAAATTATGGTCAATCCAATAAAACAATAACCATTGTTTGATTAAGCTCTTCGTAATGTATAAATAAAAGTTTCAAAAGCGTCAGTTTTTAGAAGCTTTCGTTTTGCCATATTTTACAATAATTTAGGTACGTTTTTGTCGTAAAGGATCGTGAACCAATTTCCACTAATAAGGTATTGTCAAGAAACCAACCAAAGTCACTAGAAGAAGTAGATTTCTTATTGGTTTATAATTAAAGCATCTTGAAGGTGACCGTCTACCCTGAAGGTGGACAAAAAGCGCGCATTCGTTGAATACAAACGAAAGCAGTTTCACTGAATTTCTCCACTGAAAAACTTTCCGAGCGATACTTATCAAGTGTTTGAAATGACACAACCGGATTCCATCCCTTCGGACGTGTACTTTTTTTATGTAATGGAAATAAAACTGACGAATTTCTCAATAAAAGGGAGATGATCGGCGAGCTGTCACGTACCTGTACCGGGGGCAGAGAGTATTTGGAGCGGTGCAGCAAAAACTATTCGGGGTCCTTCATTATGGCATTTTTGTCGTCTGACGGGGTTGCGTGGTCGCGGCCATTGCGGCGCGGTGGAGGGGTGGGGAGCGGTAAGGTATTCGCGGCAGCCCCCTCTCCCCTCGCGCCCTCCCCGCGCCCCTCGCCCGCCATCCATCTTCGATATGCACATAAAGCGAACCGGACCCGTAACGGGCATCGGCAGACCCACATTCCCGCTGATCTTCAATTTATTTATCTCTTTATTAATTCTCAACTCTCGAATTTTAATGTTTTTAAAATCCATCTTTGAATTATTTTGTTTAGCGTGACAACTTTATAGTAAATTTATTTACGTTTATTTGCATATCATTGATAACAAGTTCATTAAAACGTACGGAATTTGCATTAATTAATCATTCATTAGTGCAAATATCTAGATATAAAATAAATATCAGATTTCTATTGCACTTTTATATAAATAAGATTATTTTATAAAAAACATATTACATGCGATAATGAAATATAGGAAATGTGTACCGTAACATTACTTTAAAAATATAAATCAATAAATATAAATTCAAGTAATAATTTAAAGCACATTTTGAGTCATATTTTTTTCAAAACTTTACATTTTATTTATATATATTAGGAATATCTTAATATAGAATATTTACCTATAAATTTTCTATCTAATGAAGTTCTGGTCTAAACAGCATATCACATAAGATAAAAGATAGATAAATATGATAAAATAAATCTAGTAGCGGCCGATTGCTTGTGACAGAGATATAGAAAATATAATTAAAGTCAGCTGTTTACAATGAAATCGATAGGGTTGCTCCATAAAACATTGAGCCTGGCGTGGATTAACGAAGTACTCTATATCTGTAGACACTTGCCTTCAAGGGACGTTTTAATTAATGTAGGGTTGGCAACTTATGTATTGTAAATATAATTAACTATTTTTGTTATAACTTTATTCTGTATACCGGAACCTGGGAACCTAGTATTAAGACAGTTCTGTTCCCCATTTTCCGCTGAATTCTGTAAGCATTGCGTATTGACAGGCGGAACTTAGCTCCGCGTTTGGTCTCGATACCAGAGCGAGGAAATGAAAATATTAAATATGTTCATTTCTTTAGTAAATTAATATAAACTTATTCATTCCCAATTAATAAAATTATCTCCTTAGTGCGTTGTTGTGTTAAATTGCTACAGGGATTCGAGATAGATGATAAGCTTCTGTCTTTACGACATTTGCAAGTAATGTGCAATAAGCTGTTAAATGCCTGTCTCCCTAACAAAACCTGTAATAGGTAATAATATAGCAAAATTAATAGTAACATATGTAAGGGATGTAGGATATATTGCATATCATAATTATTTTAGCAATCTATATTTTCTAGATATGTAAAAATAAATATAGGTATCTACTACCTCAGAAATAAAAGCATTTTTTTATATATTTACTATAAATATCTGTAGCTATGGCATAAAAAAAATATATTTTTTTTACTGTATTGTGTTAAATACGGACAAACAGTTCATTCAATCAGATTTAACGAGACAAGTGACATTACTCTCAGCATTATAAATTTGAATATTTACCATTAAAAGTTCAATTCGTCGTCAAAATAGAAAATATTTACTTCATGCATGCTCGATCCGAACTTCGAACTGTAACCCTTTGAGTCAGCCGTAACTTTGAACAACAATTACTGTCAACTCTACGTGAAATATTTGACAAGTCTTCCATTCATTCGACTACCGTATCGATATTAAGGAAGATAAGTTAGATATTTACAGAGTAAATAAAGTGATTGATTAGTATCAAGTTAGTGTAGGTAGGTAGAGGGAACCTAGTGCTAAAACACTCCTTCCTCGAGTGGGAATCGAACCCACATCCTGTAGCGTTTACAGTCACGCTTGTGCCTCTACGCCACGATTTGGCCTCGTGTTTGACACATGTTATGTAACATTTTTAATTAAGAAATTAATTCTAAATATATACTAACGTTTTCAAATTTAAAATCCATTTTCGGCAAAATTTCCCACAGAATCAGGAATCCCAAAGCAATCTCAATATATAACACGTATCGAACCATCGCTATCTAGTTAGTGTAATATGCAATTGCTCCTTTGTGTTAATTGATCCCGTCGTCTTAGTTACGATAATTGTCAATAAATTGTTACGCACATTAATCTGTACATCAAATTATCTATTCGTATACGAATGGAAACCAATAGCATGTATTCCTAGCTTCCTATTGAAATACCTATACCTAAATTAAGGGTTTAGAAGGCGAAGGTCCTTTAGACCCTTTAAGATTTGGCAAAGTATCAGTTCTCGTCATAATATCCTGCTATACTCTTGTGTCAGCCTACAAAAGCTACTAAGAACGCCAAGCACACACTAATTAACTTTCCACGTGAAACTTTGTTGCAAAATCACCAGGCTAACCTGATCTATGAATACCCATACATCTTCAGCCTTTCATCCTATTCGTAAGATGAAGTAACGGATTGGAGGGTCTCGTTACGCTGGGGTCTTCATAATTGCGTGTCTAACGCTCCCTACGTAACTTGGCCTTTTATTAGGTGGAAATTCTGTTTATGTTACTATATTCAAGCCTCGAGCCAGGTTTATGAAGTACAGGTGTATGTTTGTTACATTTGAAAACATTAGTTTCATATTTCATTATTATTTTATTGAGCAATTCACGTAAACCCTTCAACCTCAAATTGTGTGGGTATCTATAATATGGCTATCATTTACCTATTTTTAAGTAAAAAAAAAACCTTATTCCAGTTATAAATATTAGACTTTATTTTTATAGTATTTTTAATCAATTTTAATCCATTACAATTCAACACCACTATATAATATAACTTGAACATGAACACATAAACATAAAAAGTCCAAACAAAAAGCTGCAAACATAGCTAAATGCACCATAAATTCTATGTTTAATCCACCTAAAAACAAATAAAGCATATATGTAATAATTTTATTGAATTGTTCAATTTTTTATACTGAATCGCTAAAATTTATGCTTCTGTCCGAATAGTAGATTTATGCACCGCGTAGTGAGCTCAATGAGGCTTGACATAGTTGATGCATTATTGTCATGTAACCGACCAATCCTAAATGTCTGCATTACACGCGGCCATTGTTTACGATCATTTAGCACCTACTCGCGTTATTAATTCTAAGGTGTAATAAATGTTCTATTTGTTTTCTTTTTTTTGTTGTTGTGTTTTTGCTTTTTATGTTTTTATTACTATTTTTCTTTTATTTATGTAGTAGTGTTTATTTTTTTTTCTAATTGATATGTTATGATATAAAGTAGATACCTTATGACTTGGATGTGGCCGTCGTAGTGTAGCGGCGTTGGCGGAGGAACTATTTTTTTTCTTGCTTCGGTAACTAGGGAGCAGCGTTGAATTCCGCCACTAATAATTGAACAGAGTTAACATTAGGTTTTCTTTTATTTACTCTGGTGCTGATACAGCGTGAAGGAAACTGTTTATTTATCATTAATTCGTTAATAAAATAAATAACATTAAATAATCAAAATAAATACTTCCTTTAAATACAAATGCATACTTCTATCTCGTCTTTGGCACTGTTTGTGAATATATACTGAAGATAGGCTCAAAGCGAAGCAAATTTAAGGATGCTAGCCAAGTTGTCTCGGTTCTTACTTAGGACTTTACGATCAATACAAATATTTTAATGACTTTCAACATCAAAATTTTATTATTATTATTTATATATTTTTTATTTATATATACCTATGGATTTATATATTAAATACCCGCCTGTGAGTGCTTACCTATGTAATAATTATATTATTTAAATTAGTTAAATTAAAATATTTACTTGTTTGATTACCGTTACAATTCCTATGACACTATCCATAAATTCCCACCCCAAGCTGGGTTTAAAAATATTACTAAGCAAAGTACAGTTCGCTATAACAATAGGCGATATCAAATTTTAGAAAGCTGACCGCTCGTTCGTTGCGCAACTTTCTCCCTTTATCTTAAACACAAAGGTAAGAAAAGTTAAATGTACAGTTCTTAGGTTTTTTTGTAAACCGTACAAAAGACGAATGCATAACAGTTTTTTTTTGTGAATACACTCTTTTCTTTTGCAGTGTATTTTGTTTTTTTTTTAATAATTTATAATAGCTTTCAAATTGTCATTCATTTAAATAACTCTAGCTAGTGTTTCATAAAGTAAGAACAAGCTAACAAGACATAATTTAATATTTAGTTTGTGTATTATAACTACCTACTTATAATATACATACTAAAAAATTTTGCAAAAATATATCTTGCTCGCTCTGATCGTGGCCTTAATTACTATTCGAAAATGTAATATAAATATGTGGTCTTTCGTTGAAAAAATTAACTTAGGTCCCGCCGTTGACGACTATTTTGTATGAGTCCAAGTCACTTCCAACAGTCTGGTTGGCTGTCTGTCCGTAGATAAACGTATACAGATAGATACATGTAAAATCTACATAATCGTAATATTATAGGACGTAAAAACAAAATTTTAAGCAATTCCAATAGTTTTCAAATATTTAATCAGTTTTAAAAAAATATACAAAACCAAACGTGAACCAATATTTTTACCTAATTTTCATTAATTAGCCCAATAGAATATAGATCGAACAGATATGCATCTAGGCGCATGTTTAGGTATTAAATTCTGCCGGAACGACGTTTACGAGCATATTGGCGCCATACAGGGTGCAACATGCTAAGGCTATCAGTTACCCCGCCGGCTAATTCACTGTGACAAATTAACAGCTAACCCTCCAATTTAATACCTACTTACCTATCTGTGTATTAGCAATATCGTATCTGATTGTTATAATCTATGTAGCTACATATGGTAATGTCGATTGATGCTATAATATATGGGTGTTGTTCTTTTATCAGCTTTCGTTTTATTAATGCGACAAGTTCTTTATTATTGTAATTTATTTGGTATATATATATAGAAATGTTGTTGAGTTTGTTTTGGTTCTCAATTAATGCTTACGTATATTCGAGTTCTGATTAAAAATCATATAAATTGGTATTTTTTTTATTTAGGACAGAGAATCTGAGAATGTAATGTTTAGACACTTCGTTCCCATTAAGACATGCGTTCTCCATTTTCCGTTGAATTCTGGCAACAACCTATCTTTACAATCATACAAAAATATCAGTATGTAAATAATTTGCTATAAAATTATTAAATACTAAATAGTACTCTTTTTAATATAATAAAAAATCGATTTGCCTGTATACAAATAAATGTGCCTATTGTTCAAGCATACAAAACGACCCGTATGTGTCTACAATCCACATTATACATACATATGTATAAGTTATACAGAAATAGAACAGATATTGCGACAGCGAGACGTAGTAGGGAAGCATGTTTTGTATTCCAAGTAAACTGGATGCAGAATGCATCTGTTTGTAGGTATAAGTTGCCTTGCTAGTGATGTATGGGGAGTTAAGATCTAGATGGAAATTCATGTAACGTAGACAACATTTACTTTACCTCCATACCTTATGTGGCTTTTGAATAAATAATTAAAATTAACAATAAATAATAATAATACTAGTCTTCAAAATTATTTAAAAAAGAGCCCTAAAAAAATAATGTGTATTTTATTTCTTTCGAATATAGACTATTGTCAAGTAAACGCGACGATCATGGGTTCGATTCCTACTCGGAGGAATGAAATATTACTTATTAATATTCTCATTTCTTCTCTCTGGTAATAAGTTAAAGCGCTGCGTCCAGTTACGAACTTACCACTACACTTAACACTAGGGTTCCTGTTCTTACCCTGTTATATAGCGTAAAGCACAGAGCTGAAGAAGAAGAAAAGATTTAGAAGTAAATTTAGATTTTCTCTTCCTAAACTGCTTTAAATCAGCATTTTCATCCAGTTACATCCCTAATAATCTTTATTACAGGCTGTATGTGTTTACATGTAGAGCTCGTGGCGGCTTGTAGACCAGACGTTGAATATGATCTGTGCTCACCCGCGCCGCTTGTTCCCGATCCTTAGCCATGTCGGGACATGTCCACAATAAATTTATATAACTATAAACAAGATTAATCTTTTAATAAAACACATTTATAAATATTATATACTCGTACATATGACGGCTTCGCCAAAATATAATAGAACAAATTAACATATAGAAAACTAGATCGTTAAAAATCCAAATGTGTAGAATACTATACATTCCAGATCAAAGAGAGAGAGAGAGAGAAAAAGAAATAAGAATTGGACAATGAAAACTGAAAATTAAGTGATGATACCCATGGCACTGCTCTTACTGTTCCTATAGATACAACGATGGTGAAAAACCGACTAATATAGGATTATTTTCGTAATGTGTAGTTTCGTTATTTGCTAGGCTTTTCAACTTTACTTCCCATGACTCTGCCCTGAGCAAAGTTCCTATCCAGGCCTATAGTTAAGTATTTACCTAGGTCTTTGCTTTTCCTTTATTGCTGCTTTCAAGGATAATACGCTGCTGATGCATCTATAGGTATGTCTATTTTACTTATAGGTATAAAATAACTATACAGTTATTAAAAATAATGTCTCAATTTTTTTCATTATAACGTTAAACGTAACTTCAGGTAATTTGATTTTTAAATGCATGGACCCATTCTAATTAATGTCACCTCTGAGAGTTTTTGCTGTAATGAGCTTTTGTTACATTTTTTATTTGTAGTGAATTTCTTTGTAAGTAAACAGTAAATAGAGGAAATTAAGATATGAATAATAATTTATTTTATTTAGTTTACCATCTCATATCATTATTTCATATTTAAGTGATACTTAGCTCTTGATGATATTGTGATTGAAGATTTACTTATCTGTTAAAGGATAAATCTTCTTCATTCCAAATAACTTTATATATAATTGACAAGTCAAAAAAAATAAAATTTCCATACACCAAAATAATATAAATATACTTAGCTATATTAGATATTTTTAAAAACTATATGTATACGTATAGTTAACAAATGAACTCATGTTGGCCCGTTCACAACGGCATGAAAGACAAAACAAACGTTGCATCGCATAATCGATACTGTAATGTAAAATAGTACACGCATGCATCACCCTGTACCTACATACTAGCTGAGCGCGGACCCAACCGAGGACACAAATCAGTCAGTACTGCAATCCACGGATTAGACATTTGACTGATATAAAGAGTCGCAAAACTAAAAAATAGCTTTGTTTGCTAGCCGCCTGTTTGTTCGCTATCCACGAAGCGGTGTTATTCGCATAAATCGAGCGAAAACGCCAAATTGCACCGATAGCTCACCGGTCTCAACAAAAAACTCCATGTACCAAAAACAAATATTGGATGTGCTGGTTGTTTAGTTTATTTTTATAGCTTTATCCTTTTGACGTGCTATATAAAATATTGTCAACGCATACGTAATTACCTGGGTGATCGTAGCTCGCGATCATCGACGCTGTAAAATATGCCTATAGGTTACATGTTTGACGTTTTTGTGAAAACAAATTATTATTCCGTTATATTTATCAAATAGAAATTGTGAAATAAATAGAAAAACATAATAAAATTTTATTATTTGATATTTAAGTTTCATCTGTATACAATTTCGTTCTACTTTACCGTTCCGTACTCGTATTAATCCCTCAAAGCTTTGTAGTCGCTGATAAACTGCAAAACTAATGCCGCATGATTGCATTACGATGCGAAGTTTTTCAGTAACGGTGCGCGGAAATCGTACAAAAAGGAACCTGAATATACCTATCGTATATTTTTTACACCATTCTAAGTATTAAGTACGATTTAAAATTATTGGAAAAAATATCTATTTAACTATAAGAATAAAGAAATTTCATATCATAATTTACGAGTTACGGCATATTGCACATCAAATAAACATCTTACTTTTGGACAATATTGCGAAGACGACTAAGCAAAATGTATAGCAACATGTATGTTGGTGTAGGTACGAATACAGAGCGGGATTCTCTTATGATGATTTAGTGGTGTGTGCGACAGTCCTGGATGGATTTACCGCCGTATGAACGGATTATGTGGGCGAGTGCAAACACGGGGCAGTGGACGCCATATTGTGATTTATTGGGACTTTTGATTCGCAGTTTTATTGCCGCTTACTGTGAGGGTAGGATTTAAAGAGTACCGTACCGTATGTTTTTTCGCGTTTAGGTCACAAATCTATCTAAATATACGAAAGAATTCTTTGATATTTGACAAGTACTATTATTTATTTATGAAAAACATGAAAGAAACGAGAAAATGAAGGAAAATGTTAATGTTAATACATACAAAGTAAATTACTCGAACGACGTCCAAGTATATAATAAATTGCAATAACTCCTCCGCAACCTCGGCAGCATATTTGTTAATAAACCTGAGAGAACTTCCAATGTTTCCCCCAACAATTTTTCCTAAATAAGATAAGTAATAAATCATAAGCGCCCATTTCCTCACTACGAAACAACGGACAAAGTAAGGAGGCTGGGAAATTATGACAAACCATGCATTAAACATAAGGAATAAATGTTTTCTTATCACGTATCTATTCCTGTTTGTATTAGTTTCCCTTTATCTTTATTGACACAGGTTGGGAAGGGAACGTTTTATTGGTTGTTTTAGCGTGACGCCCGATTGTGGACATTTTTTTGCAATCATAAAAATAATAATTTTGTTAAACTTGTTTCGATACATTTATTTTTAACTTAATATTTGGGTTATATAATTGAATGAAGGCATATACGTATATACAATATATATGTAAACACTGTAACCACGTGATAAATACTCAAGTATTTACATTTTTCAGTTTCACAGCAGACAAAAACTGGGAGGAATGATTTAACACTCCGTTCCCAATAAAGACACTTCACTTCCCGACGAATTCTCGAGTCACGTGTAGAGTGGCGAAACTCAACGCCGCTATTTGTAACGATAGCAGAGCAAGAAAATGAAAATATTAATTGTTTTAGTTTCCGTGATTGGAAAACGAACCCATAACCACTACCTACGTAAAAAATAAAATAAATTCCCAACGAAAATGTGATGTCTCAACGCAGTATTAACTCTGCAAATCTGGAATATTTATTTCGAATGCAGANAAGGAGGCTGGGAAATTATGACAAACCATGCATTAAACATAAGGAATAAATGTTTTCTTATCACGTATCTATTCCTGTTTGTATTAGTTTCCCTTTATCTTTATTGACACAGGTTGGGAAGGGAACGTTTTATTGGTTGTTTTAGCGTGACGCCCGATCGTGGACATTTTTGCAATCATAAAAATAATAATTTTCTTAAATTTGTTTCGATACATTTTTTTAATTTAATATTTGGGTCTTATAGGTAAAATAAAGCGTAAACGTATACAGTACACACTGTAACCACGTGACAAAGACTGCTCAAGTATACCTATACATTTTTCTGTTTTTCAGCTTCACAGCAGAGAAAAACTAGGAGGAAAGTTTTAACACTCCGTTCCTAATAAAGACACTTCCTTTTCTCACTTCCCGACGAATTCTCGAGTCATTGTGTGTAGAGTGGCGAAACTCAACAAAGCGAGAAAATTAAAATATTAATTGTTTTAGTTTCCTTGATTGGAAAACAAACCCATAACCACTATCTACGTATAAAATAAAATCCCAACGAAAATGTGATGTCTCAACGTAGTATTAACTCTGCAAATCTGGAATATTTATGTCGAATGCAGACAAAATCTCCGCAGAATCCCTGTTTCAGCGAAACTTGCATTTAGGCATTATGCGCACAGTACTTAAGCACATTTATCTTGCGTACTTTACTGTATAAACCTATATAACATGATTTATGTCTTCGTTGATATTATCTATTGAATAATTAGTAAATGGGTGCTATAATGATAAATGTTTATTTATTTATTAATATTTAATAGATATTTATTATTTATTAATATACCTTAGTTATTATGATTATTATCAATAGCTACGAGTATATATCGATTTACTGTCGTGTTGTTATAAAATATTAAGTGCCTTTTGCATATAATTTTAGTTAAACTTCTACCTGTAGGTATAGTAATATACCAACTGATATATTTCCCTTATTACATTAAGGTATAGGTAGTCTCAGGTATGCGATTACATTTGAAAAGTTTAAGCTCACCGACTTAGAGCTCTAAATACGTATTCTTTCTAAACGTCTCGTACTTTAGAATGTCTAGGAGATTTGGAGATTTCAACTTTGAGAATATCAAATATAGTTTTGGAGGAAAAGAAAGATTTACGAGGTCTGGTAAGCCACGCTATTGTGTGGTAGTTTAGGTATACATATATATTCTATAGTCCTCATTTTAAAAATACTTTTATCCATTAATTCTTTAGGTAAAACTTGTTTCTTACAGTACCTACTAATCTACCTACGGTAAAATATTACTATATTGACTATTATCAAATATACCTATAGGTAGATATATTTGGCACCAAAAAATAATATATGCCATAACTTTTCTTATTAAAAACTCATTTAATAAAAAATTAAACTTAACATATGTTTGATAGCCACTTGCTAATATAATTGGCTTGTGTCAACAATCATTTTGCAGCAATTTCATGTAAAAGGTTATCGACATAACGAGCCCCGCTACAACGCTGAACGCGAGACTGTAAGATTTCTACTAATACTTTATTATATTCGATCGAATACGGTTAGCAGGAACAACAGTCACGAGCTTTAAGTTCACTTAGAAAAGTTTATCGTTTGTATTCCTTCGTTTAAATTAATTATTTGGAATCCGTTACAGTATACATTTATTTTAAAAAAACCTTTCTTTATTTATGAAATGTTGCAAATAAGTAATATTCTTAAAATAAGAAAATTTTTCATCTTTTAGATTTTTTTGTATTTAATTCAAATAATCAAATAAATCGTACAAAAGATAAGCAATAAATTGTTAGTTCAGTTAAACAGACACTTTAGTAGATCTTTCATGTCTCACGTACAGTCCTACTTATGAAAGTAATGCACTTTAATGTCTTAACTTAAGGGATAAATTGCATAGTACGACCCTTTATGATTTGTACCATCGATGGGTACGTGGATGTAGGCAAGGCCCGCCTGCTTCGCGGTCTGCAATCAAAGTTGTTACCGCATCGATAAAGCTTTACCAGACCACGTAAAGACAATGTTTTCATCGGAGAAACGAAGAAATTGCATGCTACATAAATAATATTAAGTGAACCTATCCGTAAATCTTTTGCTGTTAAGCTTTTTATATCTGCTTTATTTCAAAGATGAAAAAAATTAAGGTAGATGTAGCAAAGAAAAACGTACGCATTATATCATGCGGTCAATCGCGTCTGTCGTTTTTATAGTAATAATTTAAAGAAACACAAAAGAATAGATTGTTTTGACTGTTTAAATCATAATATAAATCACAAAAAAATATTTCTTTATAGCCAATGTGCCGTATAATTTTACACCTTTGAACAATATGTACCTATATATGAACTGGAAACTTACCAAAAATACAAATTTTGATGTTTTCGGTAACACAATAGCTGTCTTGTTATTGTCACTTACGACAAAGATATGCTATATATCGATATTCGCATTGAATTCGTTTCATAAGACAAGACGAAGATTAATCCGTACTGAGAAATGTAATACCGCCATATTTTAAAGTTTGACAGCTACAAGCCGAGTGCAATATGGCGTCCGCGCCACCCAATGAGGTGCGGCCTCGTCACGGCCCGCTCCGGACGTTAATCATGGCTGATTTATTAGGGAAGGAGTGACATTTTATATTCTATTTTCGAAAATCCTAACGAGTTTTTCAAAATGGTCTCGATCTGACATAAGGCGACAGCTGCATCTAGTTAGAGCGTTTCTAGATATTATTTGTGTTTTGTTGAAATTGTTCGCGTGAATGATTATATTATTTGTGGGCACTTGAAATAGAAATAATATCGCGCCCCTTTTCAATTTTAAAATGAATTTAGATATTGGTTCATATTATTCGAATGTTATACAATTTATACGCTACACGACCTCGTAAATCTAATATCTGCAAGCATTATAGATTTATTGAGTCATTCATTCTGAATAACGTATATATTCATCATATTTATTGACGTAGAAAGTCCTTTGAACGTTATCCGCTGATCGCGCTTAACTGCGTAAGTCCTGTAAATACTCCATAAAATTGATTTTCAAATATTGTGTATGGCTGTCCCCTTATAAAGAAAAAGGTATGAGAGTTTTCTCGTGTCACATACGTCAAGATTTAGGCGAATCCCTAAGGGACGTCCAATTTTTATTGCACGCGACCCTGATCTATAGTTTAATACGAAACCAATATACAGACAAGACAGTGTTAAAGGGTACGCAATACACATACAGCCGGGGGTGCACTTTTGATGAGTTTAAGCCTGTTATTTACTTTCATTTTTTATTAGTTCATATTTTATGAAGGACCTGTAATTATTTTATAAAAGGCCATTTTATATGAAAGCTTAAATGGACATAGCTTCTTAAACTGAGTTATAAATGATGATGAGCAATCAGTAATTTCCATTTAAAATGTCACCATTATTTATTGTCTAGAGGCATGATTAAAGAATAGGTCAAAAATGCAATTTTATGTGCGAAAATTTTAATTGGTTTAAAATATGCTGTAAATTGTGTTGCTTTTAATTAACACATACTTTAGCTTTCCGTTTATTTTTAGTGAGTTATATATGTGTATATAATCTATGTATGGTTCATTTAAATTTATTACAAGTTTACAAAATTTATTATATCGGCGTAAATTAAATATTTTATTTATATTTTGTCCATTTTAGGTCATAAATAGTAATAAAATGTACTTAAATACCAAAATACTTTATGTAAATATGATAAACTAGTACTTACTGAAAATTGCAACTTTAGGTATATGTGTGAACTATAAAACGTAAAACGTAATTTTCTTCCTTGCTTCCATATGAATTTCAAGAAATCCACATCACACTCCCTAAAGAACCTACTTGCTAAACTCGACTGTATTGCTTGTCAACCACTCAGTAACGGAAAAGTTTTATATATGTAAGCTATACATATATATATAAATACATTTTTAAATAAATCGAAATTACTTGGCACAGAATAATTTACAATCATTCTCAACACAGTTAAACATACAATTTTAACTGATTCCGTTATTCAGAACAAGTAAGTAAGTACAGATCGCAAAAAGAGTTGATCTCGAAACAAAACTGCTCTTTCATTTCCAACCCTTGAATCAATTATACTCCGCCAATTTAAGTGTACGCGAGTGCTGCATCGGGAAGGCACTTATGTATTATTCATATAGTGTTTTTGAGATAACAAGCTGCCTCTTAAGTCGATACACATCTAGCAGACTGATTGGAACTCCGCTGTGGAGATAGCAACGTTTACTGGAATTTAGAAAATCTATTGTAATTAAAATATGTGCACGTAGAGACGCGAACGAGCTATATTTTTGCCTTTGTTATAATTTCGTTCTATTAAAACAAATTGTTTATGTTGTAAATAAATGATATATCTATTCTTATAAGATTTCTGATTGGAACTTAGGTAGTGCCCATTTAAATACAAGAAATATAATTTTAAAATAATTTTGTTTAGATTATACCTACTCAAATAATAAATACTTAGATATTATGTAGTAAGTACTTTAAGTATTTTACAAAAATGAAACTTCATAATTTAAAAAAAAGCAATAATTTATTTAAAAAAAAATAATAATAATTGAATACAAGACTTAAAAGCTTAATAACATCCTCACGCATGTAGATACAGGCAGAAGAGGCGCGGCGGTTTAAATGGCCGTTATATACTTTGTAAAGCGAGGTCGATTCCGGACCACCCAGGCGGTAGGTCGCACCACGCTACACGTTTAGCCCAATATGTAATATTTATATAGCTACGAGGCCAGTACCACGTCAGGCACAGTGTGCCTGTAAACGAGATTAGTTGGGGGTTCAACTCGAGAAAATGTAATATTTATTTAAATTTATATTTTAAATTCTTCGCTTTGGCGTCGATGCAAACTGCGGCGTTAAGTTCCGCCACGCAACACGAAATGCCTCGAGAATTAGGTAGAAAGTAGAAAACGGAAAGTCTTAACACTAGGTTCCCTCTGTCTATCCTGCTGTGTGATACAGTGTGAAGCTGATTTATTTATTTTTTTAATTTTATACAGCTTACGGACACGTATCGATCGCACCCGGTCATTTGCACGTAACTGCACATTTACATACACTTTAATTACATTTTCATTGGCATAAATTATTTTTTATCTTATTCAGATAGGTAGGTACGTATTTCTTAAGAATGCATTATAAATCAAATTTGGGAAAGCGCGGTTTTATAAATTGTTCCGAGTTGCAAGTTTAATTTGAGGTTTGGTAAAAGTAATAAGGCATTGAATTTTTATTTTACTTATATAGTTTAACGGTACTTTAAATGGTTCTCGATTATAATTTTTTGCTTTAATTTAGTACGTACGACCATTGTGAAAATTTCACGTTGTTATGTAAAAGTAATAGTATAAGTAGGTACCTACTATTAAAAAAATTTCATTATTGATTTTGCAATGTGCTAGCTAGATATTTACTTCCCCAAGTAATTGTTACTTAAGTGGGTAAATTACATGTCATTATATTAAACTTATCAAGCAATAACAAGACCTAGATACATTAATAAGTTGAAAGCGCATGTTCAGTGCAATCGAACTCATTATTTTATCTTAATTCGACTCATTAGGACCCGCCGGTATCTATTTCGCATAATTTCAATCGATGATATTTAATCAAAGAAAACTGCGCGTGCGCACAGACAGCTTGATAAGATTTAATTTAGTTATTGTATTAATAAAGATATAGGTACGAGAAAGATAAACAATAGAAACTAGTTTAAAGATTTATTGAAAGAAATACTTTTATTTATTTTCTGACGTCTGTGAAAATCAATGAATAGGTTTTGTTTTCATAATTAGTGGCTTAACGAGCCACAAGTGTGAACAACCACTTCCCGTTACTAAGAACCACATGTTTCTCTAAAAAAATGGTTAACCGTATTCTAAAGCCGTATCCAGCACAACAGTCGTAAATCAAAAGGAAAAGTTTTACGAATTAGGAACAATTAAAACATAGAAGCAAACAACAGTTGTTGCGAATGTCCCCAGCGATTGCGGGAACATTGGGAGTTACGAGCGGTTTGCAGGGTATAGATCTTAGTCCAAAATTCTTTACGACTAATATAACTTGCGCAATCCTTTTGTCGCTCCACAGGGGGGAGACGGGGGGAGTTGGACAAGTTTCTTTTGTTGGCGACACGTGTTGCAAAACGGGTTGGGCCTGACACTTGTTCGGAGAGAATCTTGGGAACGACTTGCCTCGATTTCCTTGAAAGTGTTGAGTGCTTTTTTATTTTTATGAAACACAGGAGCAAGTTCTGTAATTTGTGCTTATTTATTGCCTTATTTTTCACCCTTACCACAATCTTGTTTACAGTTTGATGGAAAAAAATCCATCATAATAATACTAAATATCGATAGCATCCTGGTAAGGAATATTAAAATTCACATAGAAGTTAACATTGATATATAGGATCATTACGAAATGTGACATCAACATCGAAGGGAGGTGCCCTTGCAACTCGACACCGGAAACCGATACGCAGATGATGTACTGGCTCCGTGGCTTACGGTCATATTCCTCGTCATTATATACCTATTAAGGCCTTAACAGATCTTTTTTGCTAGCCACGAGTCCCGCCTCTTAATGAAGTCATTTCTGTCAACTTTATGGCTGTTGTGGCATACTCGAGATTTTGAGAGAAATTTACAATGCGCAAATTGACACTGATGTAAAACGGAGCTTAATTAGTCACATATGGCGTTGGGAAGATTTTTCCGCTTTAATAACTGTAAAATATTTTATATTTTCGTGTTACTTTTTATTTTGCTGCAGTACCTTCTTAATAAGCATATATTTATGTTTAAGAATATTCGTATACTTCCCGTATTATTTTTTATTTATCATAATTACTTTGAATTTTCTATATAAAAAGCGTAATCTAGAATAAATATTAATATATATTTATATACATATGGTCTTCCAAACATAAAGCAAGACAAGCGCATAAAGAAAAGAAAAGGTCGCTATTTACGCCCCCTCAGGCTTTTAAGGCTTACCTAGTCAATTAGCGTCACTCAATTAACCACTATTCTGCTCCGGAAAATATACTAAATAATTAAAACAGGTGAGCTTATTTCACTTGTTTTCATATAATGTTCAAGTAAATAGGAAGTAGTGTGATGAAATAAATAAGGTAATAATGAAATTAAATATTAAATATTTTAGTTTCTCCGCTCTGGTAACGTTGTGAGAACGGAAGTGTCTTAACATTAGGTCCCCAGATTCTTTCTGCCTACTCTGTTATATAAATGGAGGTTTTAATAAAAAAATACTATGTAGGTACCTACTGAAGTACTGATAAGCATAGTTCAAAACCTACCTGCCTGGCTATATACTTATTAAATATATGATAATTTAAATTCACGTGTATCTTACATATTTTCGGTAATATTCTTCCTTATATTTCTCAATATATCTCTACCGTATAATTATAGAAAAAATAAAACTTCAATAATTTGAATAGCATTTAATTTTGAAATAAAATTACATTCTTCAATTAATTATTACACACGAATATTAATGGGTGAAGCGAATAATTTAAATGTTTTATATACAGATTAAACTTCATATTTTAAAGTATCTATCTATCGATAAGGCAATGCATGAGTTGTAGCTTTAAAAGCTGCATTTATCAGAGTAGGTACTTGAGATAATTAAGCCGTTAAATCGGTTGGCAACCCTTTTACACTGTGAGAAGCGCTCACCGATCTCGTTCCAAAATGCTTTTATTTTTGTATCAACTTTAAATGTAATATATTAGTCGAGTGGTCTCCGTTAAAAATTAGACATATTAATTTATTGGTATTTAGATATTTCAATCGTGAAAGGGAAGTCTGTCGCCAATATTTAGATATTACTTAACGTTTCTATTATTGGTATATCAGCAACACATATTTTTAATTACTATTTTATATGAAGATTCCATAAAAATTAGCAGAGTAAGAAAAAAATAATTAAAAACCGACTTATGCGACGAATAATGCCGATGAACTTCCCCAAGAATGGTACAATGACCACGACAGCCTATAAGCTATAAGTTACTCGCACGCTAAAGGCAACAAGTAATTATAAATCATTATTTTATAAAAGCCTTCCTTATTGGCTTCCAACCCGTTACGCAAGTTTCGAAGTATTTTCGTTGCAATATAAAATTGAACCCAGCGTGCGTGCAAACCTATATATTAAGGATCGACATGCAATGAAGACTTCGGTACATAGCAAGAAATAATGTGGTTAGGGCTGTCCACTTTTATGTTAAAAAACCAGATTTGACATTCTGATTTATATATTTACGAGTAACCGAGCTGCGGTTTTGGATCCGAAATGTTCTTGTTTTAAGGTAGTAATTTTTATAATTGGCAGCCCTGAGCGCGTGATCGAATTTTCACGACCCACGGCTATTGGCCTCGTACCTCGGCCTCGCGAGTCGGTTTCTTGGTAACCAATTCGATCGCTTTAAGTAAGGAGGAGACTCGATGTAGGTACTTATACTAATTATGTACGTATTCTCTGACCCCTTCATGAAAGTTGTTACTGCATAATACTTAATCAAAATTATTTCGTTATATTGGGGGCTAGGGCCGAATCGATTTTAAATTTTGTAATTTAACTTTATATGTAGTAATTAATGTACATGATTTTTAAAATATTATAAGTAAAATATATGGTAGGTACCTACCGTATATTTTTTTCAACAAAGACAGTTGAACGAGATGAAGCTGTCGTCACGGCCAATTGTACCGTCATTTGAACTAAGCTATATAAGACAACCATTCCATTCAAACATCAAATCCCTTACGGATTTCCTTTTCTTTTATTTACATGGAAGACTCCTTAAATATAAACTGGCATCTGTAACCAGATGTATCAAGTTTTATTTATATAATTTTAAAATTAGTATTAATGTTTCTCATTTCTTTTTGTTTCAGGAGCAAACGGCCTGAGAAGACGGGGGAGACAAACCTACACACGATATCAAAACCTTGAGTTAGAGAAAGAGTTTCACACGAACCACTACCTCACGCGGAGGAGACGCATAGAGATGGCGCACGCGCTCTGTCTTACGGAACGTCAAATCAAAATTTGGTTCCAAAATCGAAGGATGAAATTAAAGAAGGAGATACAAGCGATAAAGGAGTTAAATGAGCAGGAAAAACAAGCGCAAGCGCAGAAAGCAGCAGCGGCGGCGGCGGCCGCAGCGGCCGCCCAGGGGCACCCCGAGCACTAGACACTAGTGTCTTAGTGTCCAGTGTCTAGTGCCTAGTGCCGTACCAGTGATACGATTACACTTTACCGAACAATCTTTAGCCTTGTGTTTGTAAATTGTTTGTAATTATTTTCGTTATTTAAGTGTTGTTCGGTTGTTGTGATAATTTTTTTTTAATTAATTAATTTGAATTAGACTCATGTTTTTATAATGACGAAGGAACAATAAACTGTTTAATGTTAGAATACAAACGGGTCGTATTATTTTTGTGTTTCGGGTTTTGTTTTTGTTGATTTATTGAATTTTACATATTTTAATTCGCGCTTTCGTGGTAAATGTTCGCGTTTGGAAACCAGTGCAATTTTTAGAAATCTCTTCCGTGTAACATAGTGTAGGTACGTAGTTGGTTTTCCCGATAGGCTGCTGTAACGTCGAGCTGGCGGTCGGCGATGGACTCTTACATTGTACAAATTTAACATGCCTACCAAAGAGACCCGGTCTCGTAACCTTATAGCTAAGCAAACAGTCATAAGTTAAATCTATCGCAATCTCAGACTTCAGAGTAGCGTCGAACAGAATAACCGCGCCATCAAATCCTTTAATACTCTCTCATAAGTATAGTGTAAACGTGGTCGTGTTCCTCCAGTTTTAATAGTCGGTGAAGTTTAACAAATTGCCATAAATGTAAGTAGGTATTATTTAGCGCGTAGCTGTAAATAGTTAGGGTTACGTCTATGATAATGGAAGTGAGCGGTTTTGGTTGCGCCGGCGCCGCAGAACGACCAGAAAAAGTTCGAAGGGAGTGCGGGCGAGTGCGGGCGAGAGCGGGCGAGCGCAGGCGAGTGTGGGAGAGGGGAGCCGAGGGGAGCGGGCGCGGCCGGCCACCGGACAGGACTAGGTGAGTTTTTGTCAATGTCCACGGCATTATTTATCGAGCGGAGACGGTTGCGAAAAACTCACTCGTCGTCACCAGTCGGTGCACGACGCCATTTTTGAAATCGCCCATGCGAGACTTCTACGGTATTGCTGTTTTGCAACGTTTTAATTTACTAAGGCGATACGAGAACGCTTTGATCTTCCCGACCGTCACCGCTTATCTCAATGTGGAGAGCTTGCCTGTTCCCCGAAACTTAATTTAGTTTTAACAATAATTTATTAGTGCCTTTATATAATTTAAACTCATGTTCACTTGTACAGTGCTACGAATAAAAATATCAAGTTCCGAAAACGGGAATAACATGTCATTAAGTAATTAAAGTATCTGCCTATATTTTCACATTGGTTAAAAATATACTTATAAAAGTATAACTTAATTGAACTTGTTTTATCTAAAAAAAATATGAAAAATATAGAGGAGAGAAGGAACACAATCTGTCAAACTTACCTTACTTAATATTTTTTTTAAAATCAGAATGCTTTACAATTATACCTACTGCAATAACATATTAAATTATAAAAACTATATTTATTGAAATTTCAATTACTACTAAAACACAATAGGTCGACTGTACCTACTTCACTACTAAACGTATAGAGAAATCTGACAATACAAAATATACCTACATAAAAAAATTACAAATTATTATACGAAACGATTAAACTCTATTATAATTTAATTCGTGAATAGTGAAAATTAAGTAATAGATTTTGAAGATAAACCCCAATATAAAGTCTACATGAATAATACAAACGGGCCGCATATATTTTTAACACAATTTACAAGGCGAACAGAGCAAGAAGTGAAAAATGCACGGTGTGCAATATTTTTGCAGAAATGGCCGTCGCGTCGTATACGACGCGACGGCCATTTCTGTCCACGACCAAAATCAATTCAACGATAACAGATAATTATTTTGCTCCGATAAGAAAAATTATACGTTGTTACAATGGCCACGCATTGAGAATCCGAAATTTTTTTAAACAGCTCAATTTCGAGAAAATACGAGTTATTTGGACTTACTTTTAGATTCTTGCAATGACTTATGCAAGTTTCTCGTATATAATTAAAATAATGACTAAACTAGATAAAACTAAGTTAATTATGTTAGTATTTCACTTGAATAAAACATTAACGAGCTCGATAGTCGATGGGCGATCAAGAATAATGACTAGTTCCGTGCAAAGTTTCTCACTTAATTAAAACATACCGAAACATTAACGTTGGTAGACAGATGCAAGAGCAAAAACTCAATGTATTCCTTTATAATTCGACCATTTGAGGTCGAACGCAATGATGATGGTATAACTTAGCGGAGTGCCACTTTTAATTTTTTCTCCGAACTCGTCGTCGTAAGTTTCTTTTTCAGCAATAATTATGATCACAATTTAGCATAATAGTCTTATATACTTAAAGCGAGAGACACATTTCAATGTTTTTCTTATTGATTAGTCGAGTCGTAGTGTATCAAACCGGCTCAGTCCCATTATAAGTTGCTTTTATTGCGTTCTTTCAACCCGTTTCAGACACCTGTAGTTACGCATTGAAAATAAAGTTTAGACCGTAGATAATCGTGCCCAGCGAGGAGATGGGGGAAATTTTCATATAATTGCCGATATTACGCTATATGGCGAAAGGTTTTCGAGTTAATTAGACGAAAACTTGAATAATGCATGACTGATTAATCAGTACAGGTACCTACAGGTTGAGTTTTGTTTTATTTGGTAAATTAATTGGTATGCAACCGGCGGTTTCTTATTAAAATATTGCAATTTTATAAAGCCCCCGGGACCTGTTCGGGGGAAATAAAAAGAGTGTTGTAGATGGCGGAGGTGTGCCCGCGACCGCCCGTCGATGCTGCATATATCATTATGTACACGAAGCCGACCCGGCAGCTGAGCAAGATGAGAGATCTCTCTTATGTGAAGTCACCACGACGCGAGCCAACTCGCTCCTTATTTATTATTTGCAATGTCCGAGAGGTTAATCAACTCTGGAGAGAAATTGTTGCTTTTAAATATTTTATATCGTAGTCTTTTATAAAATATAAATTTATTGACTGAAATAACTATATTGACTGTTCAATTAATATTCAATATCGAAATTAACAACAATGTAAATTGTTATAGTATGACAAAACAGTAGACAATTTTATTTTTATGTAGCAACTTCATACATTAATTAATTAATACTTATTATAGAAGTGCATTCACTTTTGTCCTCGTTATTTTTTTATATATATACATATTTGCATAACGTAAATTAATTTAATTGTCATTATAATTTACTTTATCGATTATTAGTATTAATAACTAGTGAAGCTGTAAGTGCATCATAGCATATATTTATAGTATCACAGGAACTCGCCATATAAAGCGGCGGTCGGTACACTCGTGTCGATAGTATCTCGTCACCCGGCGTGCCCCGCGCACGACTAACATGTCCCATAGGTTACTCACCCGCAACTGAAGCCTTTAATCGATAACGATTTATTTAATTAACTGTACACGAGCACAATTCTGCCTTCTAAGGTAATAGAATAATGCTTAAAGGAAAATTGTGCTTATGAGCTCTGAGCTCTTTTGCTCTGTCAATGAGATGTTTATTTCATTCATTTGTTTTTAATTGTTTATGTTTTTAATATTTAAGTTAAATTTAGTTTTTTAATGTACTTTGTATGGATTTAGTGAAAAATAAATAAACCTAAACTCTATTAAATCTTTTTTTAAAATATTTTGTTATAATAGCTACCCAATTTAATACGCCAGCAATAAATACGAAAATTTAATATTCATAACATTATATTTTCGAAAATACAAAAACTATATATAAACTCAATTAAAATTCATATATCACCGACTCATGCACATAAAACAATACAATCCTATTTTACTATCAGCACAGATCATAAACCAAAAGTGCTTAACCGCCCCATAGAGTAATCGAGTTAACCCCTACAAAATCACGCAATAACCGATACGAAATATCGTTTTCCATGACAGCTATTAATTGTGAGGCAATGAGGCTTCGCATACTTGAGGCTATAAACAAACGCTATCTAACCGAACTGCCTACTTAATAGTCCTTTAGTGTAATTGCCGCTATCAATAAGTACGTACGTACGTACTGTAGACATTGTACTTCGCACTGGTACGTAAAAGGTGGTGTTGCCCATTGAAGATAGCTGAAATAGTCTTCATCATGAGGCCTAGATCTGAATCTGTTTAGAGAAAACGCAAGACGAAGTAGGTACTGTAGAGCAAGTTGCATTTCGCTACGGTTGCTTGTGTAGCAATAAATATACTTAATTAATATCTAATATTTTTTTACATTTGCACACATCTATTATCTAAAATTTCAATAGTACTAAATATCGTAGTATCGTAGTGCGTTTGACGGTAAAAACAAAAGGTATGGGTTCGATCTCTATCCATGAAAATGGACTCTACTTATTTCTTCGCTCTGGTAAGACGTCTACCTATGAGTAATATATTGTGAAACTGAAAAAGAAAACATATATTAAAGATTTCAATTCTTTACAAAATAAGAGAAGTATACATATATATTTGTCTAATTTAATTTCAATTAATAAGAACGGATACACTGTTTGAACTATATTTTTTTTTTGGTAATCGGTAAATTTTAATTATTTTAATGATACAGTGAGATGGTATTCGTCTGTCAGTTTTCTAATCGATTCTGAACGATTCCTGAAATTATTGACGGTAGTTTGATATAAAAATTGAATAGATAGCAGCTATACGCAATTGATAAAAGGTAAAAAAGTAAAAAAGTCTTATTTAAAATTCCTTCTAGTAATAAATATCTTCAAAATTGCATTTATTGTTTTAATTTACTTAAAATCTCCTATATTTCGCACTTATTTAGATAAATGAAAAATAGACCTAAATAGCTAAATAAATTTATAGTATCTGTTACGAATAGAAGACACTTAATTGGTTGTGTAGATAAATGTTTTGTGGTATTTCATTTTATTAGTCGTCCGCCCGCGACCTCGCCCACGTCACCGCTGATCTACGACGGAGACTTGTTAGTAGGAGAACAATATTTTTGATAACATTATATTTTATGCTATAATCAAATAATAAAATACTTTTAAAATACTTTACTTCAAAAATAGATAGGTACTTGGAAACTATTATTAACTGTTATTATTTAACCGCATTTTCATAGAAGGTATTTATAGAATTCAATTTCAAGTCTATGTTCATAAAGTGAACTCGGAAACTTTTTTACGTAAATTTTGAGGTAAAACGTAAAATTCCGCTTTTTCCGTCCCAATTGGAATTTTTGGAAATCTCTTAGTGCTCCTCTACTCTCCAAGGAACCTATATGACAATTTCAGCTTTCTTTGGTATAGTTTCAGCAATGAGATGCTGTCAGTCACTCAGTAATATAAGAATATTATATAAAATATATATAAATAATTCCACTTTACACAGATTGTATGTAATAGAGATGAATTAAACCATTTAACCTATAAGTAATTCTTCAATCAATAAAATCATTACCAGGAACCTCGCATAATTTAAAGACGTCCTGACTGTTAATCCTAATAGGCTATTTATTGGGCTTGTTTATTTTCTTCTTAGTTCTATGCAGTCGGCATTTTTGTTTTTTAAAATATTTTTTTATTTACAACCACAATTTTGTTTCACACAAGATGTCTAAGTTATCTTATGAAGATATTCCCATTAGGGCGGCATAAATCTGATTTTATTTATTTAACTAACTTAACCCGCATATTTAATGTAGCTTTATCGAATCTGTTCGGGCTTAAAGTACCCACCTATCTTTCTATTTAGCATAGATATGCTTATAAAAAATATTTTTATATAGGTATATTAGAGTACAAGCTATCTAATTTTTAATAAAAAAATATATTCATTTTATATGATAAAAGAAATACAATAAAATATATTTTTTCCTGTATGGAAAGCCTAATATATATTTTTTTATAATCCTTTATTTTTTAAAAACAATCTTCGCTCTGACGTCGCCGCAAAGCGCGGCGTTGAGTTTCGCCACTCAACACGCAAACAAGATTTATAAAATAAATATTACCTACATATATTTATGTACGAGTGAAAAAAAACTAAGGAAATTTCCTATAGCCTATATCCATCTTTGTTTTTTATGTCGAATAGGTCAACTTAATAATATTATGACCGCACTTAATCAAAAGAATTAATTTAATGATAAAATAAATAATTAAAGTAGATACCGTATAATAATGTAATACATATTCTGCTCTGTAATGACATATGAGCTGTCTTGGTAGCTTTTATTATTAATTTATAAATTTTCAAATAAAAAATGAAATGTATTTAACATTTCAAGATGTAAATGTATACGAGTATAGGTAGTTCATTTATTTTAATTTTTTCTCTCTGGTGTCGAGGCAAGCCGTAGTGTTGAGTTCTACTCAACACGCAATGCACCCATCCAGAATTCGGCGAAAAATGGGGAACGGAGTGACTTAACACTGTGAAGCAGATTTTAAAATTAATATGTATAATGTATTTAGGTACCCCAATGAGATGTGAATCATAAAGATATGCCATTCACATATATAGTTAAAGATAGTTGTATATGCCTTAGTATATAATTGCCAACAAAAACAAACCCCATAATAACGGGTTGCGTGTCTGTCTGTACGTACTACGTAGCGTTTACGAGTCGACTGTCGTCTGGGGACTGCGGTAAAACTGACCAATAAAAGTTCATTATCTATCGCTTGTTCGCTTCCAACTTTCATTTTATTGGTTTATGGCACCGAATGTCATAAAACTCGAGGTGTGGTTTGCGGGTGACAAATTACGTGTCGCTTCGTTTTTACAACAGCTATCGGGGAGGCAGTTAATTAAAATTTCTTTTTGTTTTAATCAATTTTATTATATGGCTTTGGATGAGTTGTATATAGTAATAATCAGCTTCACGCTGTATCCCGCATACAGATCCCTCTGTACCTAGTGTTCGGACACTTCGTTTCCCACTTTCCGCTGAATTTTAGTGACGAAACTCAACGCCGGGCTTTTACCTTAGGGTCAGAGCAAAGAAAATGAAAATATGACTTATTTCATTTCTTTGAGTGGGAATCGAACCCACTCAACTATAACAACAGCAATTCTTCTAAAATTCAGCGAAAAAGACCAGAGTGTCGCAGCACTAGGCACTCTTTGCCCTCTCTGCTATAATCGGGAGACAGCGTGAAGCTGAAAAAAATAAGTTTAATTATAAATTTCTTGAAAATCCTTATAAGTGCATTTTTAAGTACACCTTTCAAGAGGCATGTTGAAGGCGTGGCACCGTTTATGCTAAATATATGATGAATAAGCATGCAACTGTGTTATAAACGTCATGACATTTATACCTTAAACGTACATTCAGATGTTCTTTTCTTTTTTGTCGGTTTTCACGATACTATAAATGCACTTGCAAATACATATATAAATAATTACCTACTGGCTTATAAATAAACATATAATAATTATTATTATTAATTTTTAGCTGCATGCAGTATTGTAATGTAACTTATAGCATGGTAGGCAGAGGCGAAATTGGAAGTGTCCAAGAGAGGTCGGTGTAGAGTGCTACGCCGCGGTATTAACTTGATACTAGGGCGAAGAAATAAAATTTTAAATAATAATTCATTTTCCAGAGAGGGAATGGAACCCGCAACCGTCGCATTTACAGACACACTTGTGCCCCAGCGCCATGACAGCCTCAGTAACAATATAATAATTTATATTTTTACGCGAAGGTATATGAGTTTAATAGCTCAATATATATGAAACATATAGCGAAATTAATATTCAAAGAAATAATTGAGCTCGTCTAATAAAAACAGTAGAGTACCTGCACACCTACAAATAACACACACCATTTGATTGGTAGCGGCAAGATTTACGTTCAATTACCGATAATTTCTTTGGAGAACGTTACATTTACATGTAAATATGGCAAAAAGTCCATACACAATCGTCCACGACCAATCGGCGAGTGCGTCCAAGCAAAAGTGAATAAATTAGAAAAGCAGTAAATCGTCAGAGGCGTTTTAATTGAAATCGCAGTTGTTAATTGAGTGCGTAGAGCGGCGCATGCGTCCGCCTGATTTATTATACCCATTTGCTAGCCTAAGCACGTATAGGCTTCAATGGCTATTGCATTTTCAAAGTATTTTATAAATTATTTAATTTAAAAATATTATAATTTTCTTTAAATAGATACAATTGATCATTTGATAATTATTTGTAATAGGTATTTTATTACGAGTTTAAAGTAAAATTAACAAATGTGGCATAATATTTTACTATACATCTATCTAACATCTATACTTCGAGAATATTTACACTTTTATATATATATTATATTTACTTCCTTATCCCTATCGAAATGTATTTTTTTTAATAGAAAAGTAAATGAGTTGTGTTGACAAAAAAGTTTCTTCAAGCTTTAAGGCTTTAAATTCCACAGCAGCCATTTTATATTTAAATTTATATATTCGTATTTTAATTGAAAAGAATGCACAAAAAGTGCAGTGTAGCATGTAATTAAGCTTTAATTATAGTCTGATACAAATTTTCATAACAAAAACTAATTCGATTTTTCTCATTTATATACAAATTAAGACTAGGGTTGTACCCAGTATTAATTATTCGGTAGATAATTACGCTTCAACAATATTTACTAACGCTTTTTATATATACTTACGATAAATTTTAAACGATAAAAGCAAGCACCTACCTTTCAAGTTTTATATTATTATAAAAATTTAACATTTTCCCATTTCTGCAAAAAAATATCTAGCTTAGCTATCGTTCGCCGCCATTGAAGTTCGGGCGAACAATACAGATAACTAAAAACTCTATCAAACTGTAGCGACAGGGGCCGTCTAGTAAATAACGGTAGAAGGGTTTAACCCTTCAACTTTTTCTCCTTACCTCGACCCCTATCCGTCTTCTTGGAGATATGGCGCATATCTTTATTTATCATTCTTTATTGCTACGAACTCTACGGTGTTGTTCAAGATTAAAATGGAAGCCTATTGGGTTTTATATATTTTGAAGAAGGCTGTCTGGGCTGAAAGAAAAATTATAGGTATTATAATGATAATTTCCAGTTTCGATTATTTGTTTGCTTGAATACTTTTAGTTCCTCGCTCTGGTAACAAAACAAAGCATGGCGTTGAGTTCTGCCACTCAACAGGTAATGTCTGAAAATTGAGTGATACGTGCCTGTCAATGGGGAACCAGCATGAACCTGAAATAAAAAAAAATACCTAAAGTAAAATGTCAATAGACGAAATCGTTCGTTTTGTAGATTATGATATGACGTTATTCATAAAAGGCTCTAACCTTCTTATACTTTTCTGAAGTATTATGAAAAATCTTTAAGTCTAGTCTCATATCACTGTCCAGAAATCTAAACAATTTTTTTTTATTAATTTCTCTTTAGGTATACCTACATTAATTTTAAATTTTATAATTAATAATGTTACCTAATATAACATTTTAAATAATCTTCCTTAAATTTACAAAATGTATTCAACATATCTGCAGCCCCACACTGTCATATATCTCGCATCAGACAGTCTATTAAAAAACAGCTAAAGTTATTTTCTATATACGTACACTGTACGGTACAAACAAGATTCCTTTAAGACTTTGAATTCCAAGCACTCTTTTTATATTTAAATTTAAATATTCGTATTTTTAATTCAGAAGAATGCACAAGAAGTGCAGAATAGCATATAATTAAGCTTTAATTATAGTCTTTAATACAAATTTTCATAACAAAAACTAATTCGATTTTTCTCATTTATATACAAATTAAGACTAGGGTTGTGCCTACTAGTAATTATTCGGTAGATAATTACAATTTCTAAACTTAGGTATATGTTGCGATAAGACTTAAACTTCTTACGTAATTGTACAGTAAACGGTGGAAGTTGCTATCATTAAGGACCCCATAATTTTTTTCCAATTTCAAAGAGCCATCATATAACTTATCAGAATAAAGAATAGGCAGTATGAGGAAGGTCCAACAGGAATGGCAGTTTAATAGGACTCACCGACTGGAACTCGTTCGTAACTCGATTTTTGTTTGGTATTCGATTTCTATTCCTATGGGATAGTAGATATATGTATGTAACATATATTTTTTATTTAAGTAAGCTTTAATCGATTTTACTTAAAATACATTTTTTTAAAAATAAATACCTAATGACTATAGATAAAGCATTTTCTTTATGAATCAACGTTGCTATACGTTAATGTTGTATAAGAATAATTATTTTGCCATATTAAGAAATTAAATTTAATTTGTGTTTTTCACATAGACGTACTTATATTTTGAGGCCAGTCGTGGCACAAGGCCATAAAGTGTGACTGCAAACGTAACAGGTTATGGGTTCGAATCCGACTCTAGGAAATAAAATATTTAATATTACCATTTCCTTCGCTCTCATGTGCAAAGCACTGCGTCGAGTTCCACTCAACACAAAATTCTACGAAATTTTGAACGATGTATCTTAACGTTGCGTGATGTTAAAAAAAATAACTACTTATAGAAATTACAATTTTTCATAAGAAAAAAAATAAAATATGTAAGCAATATTACAGAACTCATTTAATAAAATAACAACAATATCTCACAAATTATACTATCACTTATAAGCCAATATATAAAAAAAATGATAGTAAGAACGGAAAGAATAGGTATCAACTCACCCAAATAATTGCTATTCTATTCACACCGAGGGGGATTTATGCCCGGAATTATTTCCTTGTTGTTTTATTAGAGGATTTGTCACTCGCCCCTGCTTTTATAATTACCCTAGATATTGAGGAACTTTTAAGATTGGATTTATGGAGAATGTTCCCATTCGGTTACAGAGGATTATTAACTTGAATATGTAATTAGGTGGATTTTAGAGTTTGGTACTCGTTTGTTTCAAATTTTATCTCTCTTTTAATGAAGAATTATTATAGAATGGAATTTGTAAATGTAAATTAGTGTAATAGTAGATATTTTTCAAATATTTGTAGTGTATAAGAAAATAAATATTTCTTTACTTTTATTTCATTTACTCTATTAAAATATTTAATTAATATAAATTATATATTTCATTTACAGAAAAAAATATATTATAATTTGGGTAGAATAAAAGCTACATAATATTAATATTTTAAATATATTTTAATTCATAATTAAATAACTTTTCTGTTCATTCTATTATTACAGTATTTATTTTTTGCGTTTCACAATTATATATAGTACAAAAAAATATGTACACACTATAATAAAAATATTGTTTTTAATATTTAATTTAGAATAAACTTTAACATCTTTTTTTTAAACCTTTACGTACTTAGTGAACTGCAAGCGCCATCTATTTTCGCTAAAAATAAACAAGATTTGTATTACACACTTTCCACTTTTATAATTTATATATTTTATTAATTATTTAGTAAAACACGCCGCTAATAATCAGTTTAAATATTATATTTTATATACAAATCATTTTTATATGTAATTACATATTTAAATTTCGTATAATATAACTAGTTTGATGAAGAAGTTCAAGACTTGTCCGATAGATGTCGCATAAAGCACAACGGTGGCGCCACAACTTGTGGTGGTGGCATAGGGAACTAATAAAAGCGGGAACTTGCCGACACGACGCGCTGAGACAATGTTTATGATGCAATTTACAGTCCGTATATTGCCAGCCACTTCATATAACACGACAATATACATCTGAATTCATTTATTTTATTTTGTAAGGGTTTTTCTCTAAACCTGCTTTCCAGTTTAAGGCGATATTTCTTTAAAATGTAACTACTTGCGGGCTTTCATGATATAACAAAACTTTTTATCAATTATATAATGCATTATGCGAATTATAAGTAAAATAAAAAAATAAATTGTTATTAACAAATAATAATTGATAACGCAATCAATTTAACTATTCATCCGTTTTAGTTTCTAGATTACGTAACGGTTGAGTTACGCAATGCTATTCTAGCGGCATCGTTATTCAGGCCCATAAAACATTTATTTTACGGCGTGACGACTTCAAATAGCCCATAAAAAAGTTCACCGCTCGAATCACAGATGGCGTTGCTAGTAGATTGAAAAATGCGCCATCTACAGTTGTCAGGCAGTATCTTACTCAGCTTACGAACTCATGATTTTATTGGAATACCCATAAAACTCACTCCGGCCTTCCAATATGGAGTTATCGTAGGGTGAATGGGCGTATAAGACAGGAGACCGACTTTTATTGTTTGTAAATTGGTTGTAAAATTATGAGTCGCTCGTATTGTGTATAATCACGGCGATCAGCTGTTCGTTTATGGGATAAATCACTTTATTACCGCAAACGATGTTTTACGAGGTTGTAAGGCCGAATTCAAATGGGCGACAAGTTGTCACTTTGAATAGTGTGTCCATAATTTATTACTTGGAAGATTGGTTCATAAAATACTTATTGCGTTCATTTCTTTTATATCTTTAACATCTGTTTTACTAAAGCATTTTGATATATAATTCTCAATGCTTAATGAGAATCTTTAATAACTATATGAATAATAATATATTTAAAATGTGATTGTAGTTCTATTTGTAATTTAAATTTAATTGATGATGTTTAAAAAATTTTTTAATCTTATTAGAAAAAAAATAACGTTGCTTCAAATATTGGACATTTTGTCCGTCATTGATTTTTTTTCTATTCGTCAACAGATGGCGTACTTATTAGATTAAATAAATCTACACGCCAATTAAAAATTATAATTAATTTATGTTATTTTATAAAGATATGATAGAATTTGTAATTAAATGCCTCAATTTTATTACATAAAGTCATATCTAACGAATTTTAATTTAAAGCATTAATTCCTCCAAATAAAAATACCACCTCTGTAAATTATGTTAAATATAATTTTTATGATTCACTTATTATCATTAATTAAGTGAATATACTTGTTAATTTTAATTCAACGATTTAATTTTGAACCAAAAAATAAATTAAAAGATAATAGCAGAATAAACTCACATAAACATAACGAATTAAAAATTCACTACAGATAATAAATTAAAATATAACACGTTAAATTAAGACGTCAAATTGCTATATAAATTAATATATAACATTATAAAGTAAGTTTATTAAATATTAAATGGGTATATATATTAAAAATCTGCATAATATTTTTCGGTTGCAACAGTTTTTCAAAGCAAACTTTACTACCGCTAATTATTTGTTTTACGAGACGTTTACGATAATCGTGATCGTTAACTCGACATTTACGATCGGTTAACACCTCGGCCGTGATTGCGGCGGGCTTTAGTGCCACTTGAAATTAATTTTGTAAATAAATAAAAATTTTGTTATTATTTGCTCGTTTTAACGTGTTTGTTTTAGTTTGTATTGATTTTTTTAAAGTAATTATCTCGTTTTATTTGAATATGCGTATATAACCTTTATCTTTCTTTTTGCTTCATGCTGAATAAATAGAATAAATCAATAGTGATGCATCACTATTCTTTACATTTGTGCATTGTTTTGGTCTAGAGTTAAATGTTGGAACTCAATAACCCATTTAGTTTCATTCGATTATCGAAAATATAAAAAAATATCTTCAAGTGGGAATCGAATCCCCAACATTACATACACTTATAAGTATATTAACCTTATGCATTGAACATAGCTTAGATCATGAGATTTCTAATACTTGTATAGTAATTTCTTACCAAACTTTAATCTTATAACAATAACAGATTTCTAATTTCTTTTTTATCAAACTTGTATAGGCCCCAGTGGATTGACCCTGTTAATAAAGGAACAAGACGTGCGAAAGAGATAGCGATAGTGAAGGAGCGCCGTAATTTATGAGATACACATTTGGTATGAACAGCTCCAAATAAAAAGATATTTCCCGGTATGGTTACGATATTAATGTTTTTTTTTATTTAATATTTTTTTGTTGAACACGCTCCAAGTTAACGAATATATATCATTATAAATGAAAATTTATAATGACTTATTCAAATATAATTAATCTTAATTTTTTTCAATACAATACAAAGCAAATCTGAAATTTCTTTAAGAATTTAAAAGGAAAATCTTATAAAACAGTTTCGCGAACACTAAATTGCTAAGTTAAGTCTAGAAAAATAAACGAGTCGCAATAAAACCATTTATCAGAATATAGAGAAAAGCTGCTTAAAAATAAAAATAAAGTGGACATGTTTTCGCGACAGTACCGCCTATCTCTATGAGTAAGTTATGGCTTTTGTAGGGTGAGTTACACCCTGCTTAGGTCACGTGGCTCGAGGGGGACAGCGCTATACGAATGTCTGAACGAGGAACCGAGACAGAGACATTGGGGCGGCTTGTTATCTTCGTTTCATTCAACTCACACTCGCGCCGCCCGAACGTCCGTATAGATCAATAAAACTACTTTATCTCTTTTTGGCACATCCCCATCCCGTCGGCGACTTCCTAGAACGATACTTCAATGCTATGCTTTCTTTTTAAAAAATAAACTTTAAAATTCTTTAAATTTTCTAAAAATAAACCATTAAAAAGGTGTGACGAATTACTAAAAAAGCGTCTTGTAAAAGAAAGGTCTCAGTCAAAGAATATGCTATTCATTCCATTTTAAATTGCCGCATTTGAACGTAATTGTCGTTTTTTACTCGGTATAGCCTTTTTAACCGTGTTTACAAAGGTAATGGCCATAAAACATTATTACCGGGTATTAGAGCGAGCCACAGGTAGCTTCGGGTGACAGTGTCTAGCTCATTGCGATATTGATGTCATCTAATGAAGGTTAATAATTTACGATTGCTTAAACAAGTAGTTAAAATAAAGTTTAAAGTTTAAACGTGTACTAGGTTAATCGTACTCTCCTCGATTGTTGTGTTAAGTGTAGAGTTTTTTTTTCCCGATAAACTTAATATGTTCATATTAGATGCATATATAAATATAGGTAAGGTGGCTCCCATTTATACGCCAATATAATGGCTGTAGAGAAATGCAGTATATTTTATATAAAAATACTGTCAAACATAAATTAGTTTTTCAATATTTTATAGATATTTATTATCTACGAGTTGTATTTGTGTTCGGTTAAGCATATATTTCTTTTATATAATTTCGTTATTTAATAAGTATATTTTTTTGAAAAGCTTATTTTAAAATTAATTATTTATGAAAGTTGGAGGAACGTAGTAATTTGCAGCGATGGTGCTAGAACTAAGGGGTTGATAAGCGTTTATTCGACGGGCGTTCCGGTTCTAATAATGTAATTACTCTTGTAACACGACGCCTAAGTTATTTTCATAATTAAATAAAGCTAACACCATCGGTATACGTTATTATCTGAGTAAATCTTTAGTGAAAAGATAACATTTTTATATTTCTGGAAATATAGTGCCTAATTATTTAATTTTTTTATGTGTTTCTATAGCACCTACGTACATACATATAAGGACTTCTGTTATTTTCTTATACGTTATGTTTTTAACTATAAACATTAGTGTACGATCACTTTGTAATAAGATACCGCCCAGGTATTGTGTTTTGAGGGATCGTTTGTTAATAGATTTGGACTTCAAATAAATCGTAGATGAAGATAGTCTAGGCTTGACATTTTTTTTGCTTCACCTTTGGGCAGGGCAAACCTATTATTAAGACACTCTATACTTGCCGTCCAATTTTCGAAACATTGTTAATTGCTTTACATGACAAATTTGAAAATGATTCATTCCTTCGAGTGGTAATTGAACCCATAACCGTCGCGTTTATATTCAAACTGTCGCAGTTATTAATATATTGAAAAAATATTAGCAATATCATGAATTGAATTGATCTTATACTATAGTTTAAATTACATCAAAACAACATACATATATCCAAGTAACTTCCTGTCTAATGAATTTATTATCCATGTAGAGCCCCTCGAGTAGTATACATCATTGAAAAACTTCTTAATGACGTCTGTTTGCTCATGCCCTTCCTAATTAGGTATTGTCAGTTATAATAACTTGAAATAAGGGTAATAAATATACCATATAATTACGTTAAATGAAAGGAACATAAAATACAAGTAAAAAGTAAGGGAAATACCTACTACGGTATACACGCATAGTAGTTTTATCGATAGAATAAGCATTTAGAAATTTTTATAGCGCTCTAAGGTGCAACAATTAACAAATTCTTTGGGCTTGTATAAATAATGTCGCTTGAAAACCATAAATAAATGATCAAATTGATATGAAAAAATGTTAATTACTGAAGTAAGTCTAAATGAACAAAGAATTTTGATTTCGATTTTGATAAGTAGAGACATACCTACCTACTTATTATTTAACACGAAAAGTTTGAAGATAAATTATTTTGATAAACAGATGAATAAAGGAAGAAAAGAAGGAAATATTTGCAATAGAATGATTTTTACATTATATAAAAAACCTTCAGAAAGACATTATTATCAATATTCTATTAACATCCAGTTAATTCTGTGCTATCCATGTTTCTTCCCTCCCTATGTAGAGGAAAATCATGGTAAAATGTAGCACTCCTCTTCCCCAAACATGTGTTACATGGCAATCGGAAAGAAATAACGCAATTTTCTTCTTTATTAAGTACCAACTGGCTTCTGCTTTAGCCAAATTTTTATTATGCAATTCTATATAAATTTTTGCTTTTTTAATTATAATTTTTCATGCTAAAAGTAGAAATATACAAACAAATTAGCAACAAAAGAAAACGAAAAACTCATCTAATATCTCAACTCGGCTACAAATATGTAAATATGATGATGTTTAAAATCTTTTTAAGTTTTAAAAGTGCAGCGTAGGTATCATCGCTAGTATCAAACAAAAGTTTGGTCACGCTTAATGCCTTTACGAGTGCCGGGGGTGACATAAAGAAAATGAAAAACATTTTGTATTATTCTTGTTGTGCTCTCGTCCCGCCTAACTTCAACTACCCTCCGTGGTGGCGCAGACTGGCGTCTTTAGTGCGACGCGATGCGAGTTAGGGGTTGTCGTTGGAATTATAATTTTCTTTGTGTTTAGCTTATTAGATTTATTAAATAATTGTTCTGTTAATATGTTTTAAGGTTATATAGTGTAAATTATGTGTTTGTGATAACTGCGCACAGCAGGGTAGGCAGAGAGAATAAAGTGTTAAGACACTCTTTATTTATTTATTTTTTAGGAAGTTATTCTAAATTTATATATATATTTTTTAAGCTACATATCGCTTAGACATAATGATCTTAAAATAAAAAGAATGATTTTTAATAATAATTTATTTAGATTATTATCAAGTTTATTTCTAAAACAACAGTTTACATGAATACTTACGTCACGTTAGTCGCAACTGTGTAATCGCCCTAATTTTGTCTACCATTCCCAGTAGCTTCTGCTTAGACAAATATCTGTAGAAACTAGTTACGTGTTTCGACTCTAATGTAAGTAGCTTTTTAATATTTATCACCTTCTGTGATATACTTTATATCTAGTACTGAAAAACATCTTGTTTTTTTATGAAATATTTAAGATATCTATTAATAAAAATGTAATTCTTTTAACAAAAAGGTTTCATATCATTAAGATATTTGCTGCCGATATTTATCTTTTGCCTTATTAAAGTTATGATTTTTCACTAGCTTTCGTTATTCAGAACATATGGGGGACAACGGGGGAGGACATAGAGGGAATCTAGTATAAGACACTTCGTTGCCTTTAAGATACTTCCGTTTCCTTTCCGCCTTATTTTAGAAGTAATGCGTATTAAACGACGTAACTCAACGCCTCTAACTCGTTATCAGAAACAGGAAATGCAATTATTAAATATTCCATTCCCCGAATACGAAATCTAAGTAATAATATGAGTCGACGTTTCATGCATTATGTTTTCCAGTACGTTACAATCTCCTAATAACATTATACTACAGTAATTTCAGTATTTTTCACAAAGAAATAAAACTATAACCATACCATAAGAGAATAACGAAACTAAAAAAGACAATCGTTAGCGTTGCCTAATTAATGTTGTGTTTTTGTAAATTTAAATAAACTTCTGGTACAAGTGGGGAGCACGACGCGCTATAAACTTGTCAGCTTTAGCTATTTCTGTGCTGTTTGTTTTCCTTTTGACAAACGCGTCTCGTGCCGGCGCCATCTTGCGGCATTCCATTGAGAAACTTCATTTCGACTGAAAATTTTGTATAACGGCGTATGTAACGTTGTTTTACACAACAAATTATTCTACTAAATTTCTTATTTTCTATTGATTGATATTAACATAATAACTGGGGCCCAAGGGTGTCCCTGTAAGGCTACTCGAGGAATAAATTATTATTTATTAATATTTTCATTTCTTCGCTCTGGCACTAAGACAAAAACACTAGGTTTCCTCTGTCTACCCTGCTATGTGAGGGATACAGCGCGAAGCTGTGAAGTTTTTTATATAATTATCATTAATTTTGATAATATAATCATTAGTTATAAATAAATATGATTAGAACATAAGTCAACCCCTGAGGCCCGGGTGCGCTTGTAATTCATCGTGTGTGGCTCGCGACTCTTCTACATCGCTTTGTTTGTAATTTTGTCTGTTTATTGAAAATTTTCGTACGAATCTAACCTTTATGACTTGAAGAAGAAAGTAGAAATTCCTTTGTATTATATATATACTTAAGACGTTATAACGGTGTACAAACTAAAGCCTTAGACAAATGTGATCTATGATGAACGTGATTTCGGTAACGAGCTCCAGAGAAACTGATGTACGGCCACGATAGTTATTTCTAAGGAAACGAGGAAAAAAAATAGAGTGTGAACACCACCTTACTAAATAACCGAGATGAAAAATAGTTTATTGTGAGTTCACGTGCTCCTCGGTAATAATATCACATCTAAAGAATAATTTTCTATGAGAGATATTGTTATATTTTCTTTTCTCTATTCTTGGACAGTGAAAGCTTTTGGTTTTGCAATGTATCTTACAAATACAAAAATACATAAGTAATAAAAATTGTAAATTTATTGTATGATTTTAAGGATGTTATCTAAAATAGTTCATATTTACTGTATATACTCTTTCTATAATAATTATATGCCTATTGCAGTTAAAATAATTAATTTTGTAAAATTTTAAAAGTTTTTTTATAAATTTTGTCACATTGTGTTGTCACATGTTAAAGTTAACATTGTTATTTAAAAAACAGATATTATAATAACTAATTATTTAGTATTTAATTGTGCCTGGAATCCGCTTCAACTTACAAAACTAACCGCTAGTTAATACAGCTAAGATATTTATCACGCGCGCTATTCATAATTAATAGCGCCCTCGTATTCGCATGTTGGTACCACTTGCTATGATAGATTATATATGCTCGTATAAATCGCAATGTTGCCAACACAATATCATCTTATTTCCTTGGCATCCGCGACGACTCGTTGATTTATTTCGCCGTACCAACCTACAAAAGTTTTCGGATTAAATCGTTTTTCTCGTTTCAATATTTGGCAACAAAACAATTTTTTTTCGTCTGTGCTAGGTTTTAAATTAAGTGGGAGAATAATGTTTGGAACATACGTTGACATGTCTTAAAATATATTTTTTTTCTGCTATGTTATTTGAATTTAGTTTTACATATTTTACACTAACGAATGGATTCTGTTTAACATAATTTAAACCTACACCTGATTTATACAATGTAAAGTTTTATAATAAATATAAATATCTAAATTTATTAATTATATGTGCATAATATGGTTATAAAACTATCTTTCTAAAGCCACCAACGCGTTATCCGTATAGGTAAATGGGCCCTAAAATAGTTGCATACATATTCGGCCTAATGGAGACACATAATTAAGTATTAATGAAATTAATAACAAGAAAAACAGGAATTAGGTCGTCTGTCGGTCGCATTAGCTATTTAAAAAACGTACAGTTCATGTTAGGAAATCGATTTCTAGGTTTGGATAAAAAATTGTAAAAGTAAATATATTAAGAACTCAGCTTATATAATTCTGTAGTATTATAGGAATAATTTACTTTAATACAAATTTGAACCTATAAGCTCCACAAATTATAAACTAGTCTGAAGCATCTGTTAGAACCATAACTTTGCCTATAGTCGAGTTTTATATATTTTTCTTTCATTTGTTAATATTCAAACGCTTTTAGTTAAGAATTTTTATATCGCTTGAACAGTATTAGGTGGCGATGGTGTGTTAGTGGCATTTTTTCCATAGTGTCAAATTATATAAAATTTACAATCAGCTTAAACCATTCAAAATTTTAGCTTCGCCCGTCCACAATCCTGATTAATAACCCAACAGGGGGCACGTTGGAATTCAGCACGGAAATCTGTTTTGAACTCTTTTTTTAACTTATTTAAATATATTATTTAACCTTTACTTCAAAAGTTTTTTAAGTTTATAAATGAATAATGTTTATGATAAAAATACTTTTGTTTAGTCTTCGAATATTTGATATTTTGAAACATTTAAAATAGGTGCGATAGTACTAGTAATTAGTTGATATAACTAAAATAATTATTACCTAATAGTTATAACATTAATAATTTTAATTTTTGTACAATAAAAGAGAAACATATTGTTTTAGAGAAAAATAAAGTTTTTTTTAAGAAAATCGAACCTCAAACCATCACTTGTATAGTCAGACTATTCACAAACATACCACAGTGGTACATTATTAATTATATAATATTTTATAAGTAATTTATATAACATTATAATAATTTAATATAATATATACACAAGTCATGATACCCATACCGCATTACAATAAACGAAATAGCAATGGCTACGCCGCGCACGTCACAGCCCGCACGTCGGTGGGGATGAATTGATGGCCAGGTAGGGGTGGATAAGCACCGCCAACTTAAAAATGGAACCCCTAAGAAATATTATCTACATAAGTTATGGATATGATAAAAATTGAGGATTGCTTTTTTTAATATTATAAGCATGCTTTCGACTTTAGTTCAATTTCAAAGCTTTGTTACTTTTTGTTTTCTTTTTTTGAAATTTTGAAAAATAATTTAAGCTTAATTTATTTGTATACAAAATGACACCTTTTCTGTTTAATCTTCTTACAATTTGCATTCAAATTTAAAGTGTTTACACATTAATCTAATATGCGTTAACGAATGTAATAAAATCCTCGGGGGTGGGAGGTTGAATCTGAGACAATTTGCCGCTCGCGCCCCTCAGTAAGCCCACCTATGTGTCTTTCTTATTGCCGACTAAATCTCGAATATACAACTAAGATTAATTCTCGCTGAAAGAAAGGGAGTGGAGAGTGCCAACCCTTTAAACCACCACTGCAGTACAAAAGTGCGAGAATGCACCGTGAACAGATTTTCGCGTAAATATTACCAACGCGATCAATCAAAGTGAAAGGATTACGCGAAAAAATTTTAATTGGCAAGCGTATATTTTGTATGGAATGCTAAAATGTTAGTACTATATAAAATAAGAATTATTTATCGATGTTAAATTATATTATGTAATGCACCAATTAAGATAACGAAAACGAGTTCGATTATATATATATACCTATATAAAAAAAAATAATTACCTTTTTTGCAACCGTGAGAAATATTTCGGTCGCGATAAAATACCGTTCAATGATAATTCGCCGATTAAATTCCAGAAGCGAGTATCGAATAAAATGATTCAAGAGCGAAACAAACATTTTGTCTTATAATTCAGATTGGTCGTCAGATAAGGGGGATTGAGTGATAGCGATGCAGCTTAAACAAAACCTCGATGCTGTGAATTTAATCGATACTCGATCGGAATATCGATATCGAACCCACTGTCTGTTTATATCCCGTTTGATCCATTATACGTAACAGTTATTAAGAATACCATGGCCACTCGTGGCACAAAGTTGCTGTAAATCGACTGGTTGTGAGTTCGATTCCCACTCGAGGAAATGAAATATTTATTTAAATTTATATTTTCCTTTAATATATTTATCGCTTTGACGTCGAGGCAAAGCTCGGCGTTGAACTCCGCCACTTATCACGTAATTCCTCCAAAATATGGCGAAAAGTGGGTAACGGAGTGTCTTGACACTAGGTTCCTTCTCCTACCCTGTTGCGTGCGGGATACAGCGTGAAGCTGAACGATTTAGATAGTTTTAACAATAAGTTACTGGTGCTCGACCGTTCCGTAACAAAGCGGTCGATATTCATTATTTCCATGGTAGAATGCGTCCAACCCTTATCAAGGGAAGATGCCCGTTTTTTCTCGGTTTTCCTAAATAATTTATTTAGCGGGCCGCCGTCAATTTATCTCTGTGGAAGCTAATTTCGCGTCGGCCCGGTGCCCGGTGGCTGGCTGGAGGCGCATGCTGTAATTCAACAAATTGCTCGTCCTGCAGGATTTATGAGGCCTCGCTCTTGACGGAGCGCCTGCCGCTCTTCTTCCATTGTTCTTGCTTGTACTGGTCACCGCCTGGAAATAGAATGTTTATCTATAGGTCGTTGGGTCGTTGGCTTTTGTCATATTTGTGTTTTTGTATTTTTTACAATGTTGCGACTATTTTAACCAATAATTGTAATAAAAAAAATGAATTATTTAGCACATTTTATTAAGTAGCTTCCAGATATCTATGAGATAGTTTGGTCATATATGAATATTTTTTATAGTATAAAAAGTTTTTTAAATAAACCTACCGTAAACACTTCAAGTACTCGTTTATCAGCAATATTAACATATATTTACAAATATACCTACCCTAAGTACGTAATGTCTTCTAAAAAAACACAATGTATTACATTTTATATAAGAAATGTATCTTCAACGAAAGTAATTTAGTTCGCGACTGTGTACCTACACTACCCGTATCTCGTCTGTAGTACTAACATAATCGTACCAATTATTCGGTTGGCGTCCTCCTTCTTTATTACCTTCCGTAGGAAGGAAGGTGAGCCGTCTTGTACAGCTTTGACTCCTTAAAGTTCCTTTTATATCTCTTTTAACTTTTATTCCTCTATATTTCTGCAAGAAGGAAAGTTTCTTAACAGTTAAACTAAAACAAAATAATTTCATAGTTTAGTAAATATTCATAAAAATCACAATTTATATAACTTTTAATAACTTCACATGATAAATTAATATTAAACTCATAAGCCGTAGCTATACATTACATATACAGGTAGACGAATATTTCTCCATACCTTGATAATATAGGTAGTTGTAGTTACCAAGCAAACAGAAGAGAGTATGCCAGTGCCACAAGATTTAAATTCGATAATATTTAATCTGTAGTTAAAGCTCGGTTGAGTTATACAGTGCTACGACTGTTATATCTTGCTGATGCGGACGGCGAGACAGCCGTCCCGCTCGCGCCTTCGCGGAGCTACATCAGCAGCTGGGGAACTGTTACGAGCTGATCGGGATATTTTATTAAAAATAATTAAATTTTAAGAATATCGCTAATTATATTACGATTTACGATTCCGTAAAATGTGATACGTTTGCATCATATCGAGTTTTCCAATAACGTATTTATTGTCGTAAAAAAACCGTAATTTTTAAAAATATATGTAGATACGTACATATATTTCGATGCCTCGTTTCTGCTCTGTTTCTAAATTACTGGTTTAAAATTAATTATAACATCACAACAAGTTAATGAATACACAATAACGCCAATATTATAAATATATCATATTTTCATTATAAATATAAAATATTAAAACAAACATACCATATAAGCTCGTATCACACTCACAGCAGCTCAGCACGATACCCTCGCTCTTTGTAAATCAGCATATGCAAAGTGGTATAGCAATAAATCTAGCAGCTCTTGCTCGTTCTCGCATCATGTTACATCTTAATTTCAGAGCCGGCTCTCCGGAGCCTGCCCGCCAGAGATACGGCCTTTATCAAATTCGTATTATACTAGAAATTAAGTTTAAACTTTAAAAATCTTCGTACGTAGCGTAGGCGGTAAATAAACTTGTTTAGATGTGACTGACACCCACTTCTCTATAAGTCTCCATTTTGAATACATTTTTTAATCTATAATATTTATTCATAATTTATGTAATAGCTACTACGATAAACATGAAAATAGTTTTAAAATAATATATATAATTTTAAATACAAAATAAAAGATTATATTTAACGACGAACGACGTTTTTACAACAGCAGAATTACGTTTACGCATTTTATTTATTTATGATTGGCATTATATTAATTTCGCTTTTCCTTTTGTTTCAGGTGGTCGTCGTAATGCATAGTGGTAGGTGACGGTAGGGTACCGCGTAGGAACGTGGAATACCAGCGCGCAGTCAGTGTTAGAGAACCACCTTGCTATCAATGACGTGCTTGGCGTTTCATTTACTGATCGTCCAACTCAGCTCGCAGTAGATCAAGATATCAGAGTCGACTGTCGAATAAATTTTTGTGGCAGCCCACACGAACGCTTAGGCAATCGAGTGCTGCAAGATTTATTGTCAAAATTTCCCGTTAGTAACGCTTACCGAGCACACTCCGCGTATCACTATTTCACAAATAAAAGAACCAGTCGCGATATCATCGTCGACTATAAATTATTATGAAGCTCGTATGAAAAATACAAGTTTCGATGTCCGCTTATTTATCGCTTACCTTGATTTATGTGTATATGTTATGTTAATATCGGATCGTTGTTAAATAGACGTTTCTATTAATATTAATTAGCTGCCGTCGAAGTTTAAGGGAAGTTGTGAGTAGAGCAATGGCGATAGAGTTCTTGGAGATTGAAAATTGTACTTTCAAAATTTAACTACTATAATATGTCCATTTCTATAATATATTATATACAATTTTATAAAACAAAAAGAAGAGAAATAAATTTAGTAATTTTTCAATAATCTATTGTTTTGTCTATGTAGATGCAAACCTTAGACGGAGTAGGTATTTCATTTAGGGATGTAGCGTAAAATGGAATAGAGAAATTCTCGATATCGGTTCGGCTGATCTGCTATCGGCTCCATCGGACGGTGGCTGTTCCACACTAGGAATATAGGAGTAGGTTGAGTTCCCGCGTTGTTTCGCCCCGTGATATATTGTTTCGCATCTCCCTGTATAAATCTTGGACGCCTGCTGAGGTACACGGGACAAGCCGCGCAGCCTCGAGCTTCAAATGGAATTGTATTTTTATTTATCGTGCGAATTGTGCCCCACTATCGCTCACTCGGTATCGCAGTTTATCTGCCAAAACAGAAACGTGTTCGCTTATATACGTAAATGTTACATTTCTAAATTGTCTATACTTTTATTGTGTTGTTTTGTAAATTTAGCTTATTCAAAAACTTCAATATTTCAATTTCAATTAATAAGACAATTGATTTTAATTATATTGTTATTAAAATCGTCTTTAAAACATCCACCTGAATGTTATACGCTATGAGAATAGCGAAATAATTTTTAAAACTAGGATTAGAGTAAATAGATACAATGTACAAATATAATATTGAGTGTACTGATAACTTGCCACCTTTTTTCCTATACTTGAAGTGTTTTATATATAAGTACGGGGGCATAATGAATAATATTTGATAACACGTTGCATCTATGATTTCAATATATATTTTTTCTTTTTTTTCTATGTTTTTAACATATTTTTTATCTATGGTTCTAGGTTTATTTTTCACGACAATTTCTATTTCAATGTTTTTAAGCAACGCGTGTTAGCCAATGTTATTATTTATGTATGTAAATATTTTTAAGATTAGTAAGAATTAATGATGAAAACTGATGTACAACGTCTGTATACGTTCTGAGATAATTTAAAATTGTGTCTATATGGAAAAATTGACAAAGGAAGCTGGTGTGGCGTTTTGCAAAAGGGTTTTTTTCTTTTGAAATTTTATTAAGAATAGTGTTTTTACTATTACTTTTATTTTAAGTTAAACCTTCATTTACTTTTGTCTTTGAAGATTGCTTATGAATTGTTTTTAATAACAAATTTATTATAAGTTACTTTCATGGAGTCTGATAGCGCATTCGCGTCACACTGGGAAACTATATACGTAAATTAAAAGGCTTTAGTATGAAAATATTCCATTTTAGTCGATAGCTTAACTTATTCTTAGCTTACCTATAGTCACTTAAAAAATGACAACAATCAAAACTAGTTGTGCCCAGTATACGAATAGCTAATTAATATAAGTAATAATATAATTTATTTTAAGATACAGTAGCTGTAATATTTTTGGATTCCTATAAACATATACGTTATTGTCCTGTAGTTTAGTGTTAACATTGAAAGATTTGGTCGTGATTCTTTCGTCTTTTATTAATTTATTCAACGAATAAAGTGCCAAATGCCAATTCTGTTAATTTTAAATATTTCTTTACAATATTTCAATTATCTGAAAATGTTCCTTTGAATTGGTCCAATTGTCTTTTTTTTGTATTTGTATAACAATATGTAGAAAAAGAAGACTTTATTATTTCTGAAAAATTTCTTTATAAGAAAGAATCTACGTCTAAGTTTTGGAGCGACTCATTGTTAAATATATTGTAAATATAATAAATTTTTATTTATGAATTTTATTATCACTGAATATCGGAATTCAAAATTATTTCACTTGTTTTAAAACACACTATTTTGGACGTTTATACAAATTAATTTTATTAGTTTACGATCGTATAAAATGTTTATTTATTTTAAATGGGAACGTGCTCACGAATGCTATACGTACATTTTGTCTTTAAACGCGACGTAATACGTAAATACATATTTAGGCCCAATTTACTGTAATATATCTATCTTAATTGATTAATATTAATTAGTGATAATGAAGAAAAATACTTAACTCGAAGGGATCTAGTTAAAATGAATTGTGTTTATGATTGTAATTGTGTGCAAAGTTGTGTAATATTATACAAGTATATATATATATGTCTATATATTACTTAATTTTATGAATTGAAAGCGATATTATAATTTTTGTACAATATCAGCTATAGTGCGAGATTGATCTGCATTAAATAAAATTCTGTTACTGTATTACCCTATTTTATTTACCCCCACTGTATTACCCTATTTTATTTTACCCCTACCTACAATATATTTAAAAAAGAAAAACTTAAAACATAATTATGTTGTACTTTAATTAGGTAGGTATTAAAACGTTCTAAATATGAATTTGATTTTGTATTTCAAACAGATTCTCTTTTATATTATATCATAGATAACTTCAAAGATTTCAAGTAATAACGTCTAGATTAGGATTTTTTATAATTTACTTTAATATTATGCAGACAATAAATATACTTACCATATTATAATTTCATTGTAATAATATTTATATCTGGACCCTGTGACAATATTGTCGAATAAATGATGAAGACTGCAAAAATAAATTCGATTGTTAAAACAAAAAAATAAATTCGAGTGTTTATTGTCACTTATAGCATATAATAGGTAATTTATGCATTTTTTATTTAAAGTATTTTAAGTTTATTTTATATCCAAAAACCATATAACATAAATCTCATACAACTTTTATTTACAAAGCTATATGCCTAGAGAATAAAGCTTGGCAGGTAGGTGCGAGTAGCCGCGGTGTCGTGCCAAACAGGAAGTGTATACGAGGCCGGGACGTGGGGTTCGAAGACGCGCCAAGCGATTCCCGACCGTATTTGCATACAATGTATATGAAGCCAATTTAATATTCTGAAAAATATATGTGTGTATTATAATTTTGAAACGATGAAAATGAAGTCTGTATTTCAAGAAGGTATAGTGTAGACCACGAGTTGTGGCTAAAGTTAGCTGTAGAAGGCTGCGCAGTTTTGGTATTAAGTTTTTTTCTTGCGTTTGTTTTCTTTCTTCCTAAATGAACAATGCGCTAAAGTTCAGAAAATCTAACTTGATTTGAAAATTTACCACCAGTTAAACTAAAGTTATAAGAAATTTTGTTCTCTAATTTCCAAAAAAAAATCGCCAGAAATATTCGTTTAATTAGCCTTACTAGACCTTTATAATCAATATTTTTCTAGGATTTGAACTTGCAATCTGTGCTTCAGATGTATTCCAACTACTTTAAAACAAAAATTAATTATTTTTGATTGTAGGCAAATAGTAAAGTAATAGTTCTGTATTTTGTTTTGTCTTTTATAGCTATATGCTAGCATGCTACTTCGTTACTTTCTTATACTTAATTTCATTTTTATTCACGAATACAACAAAAAAAATAGTTTATATTTTTAGTTAAATAATGAATAATAAACAAATTAATAACTAATACTCTGACTTGGCTATAATTAGATACATTAACATTTTGAAAAACTATATAACTTTTATAAGCAAAAACATTAGTTTTATTCAAATACATTACAAACTACTAAAAATAGAAAACAAAACTACATTCTAGAAAGCTCAACACACATACATACCTTCAAGAAACTCATCTTAGAGGATCTTCTATTATTTATGGGGAGAATAAGCCCCATTTTTTATAAAACACGTAAATTTGTTTGGCGGCTGCTATAAATCAGGATGTATTCCGGATTACAGTTAGAGTAATGATTCAAGTCCACCTGGTGAGGGACAGCAATTATTCAACTGTTTACTCGACCGTGTGCCGTACACTTTTGGGTCTTAGTAGCTGGTCTTCTAGATTAAAGCTTATCTAATAGTTTATATTGAAATGCATAGATATATTTAGCTGAGAAGTGCATATTTGCTGATTAAGTTCTTTTAAGTGAATATCTAATTATATTTATTTAAAGGGAAATCAACTATTTGAATTTATTGATATTTTGCTGCAACACATGTATTATTAATATATATTTTTTATCATATATTAATTTGTTAATTGACAGTAACTAAATTCAATATTTAAATGAAAATAACGACAACGACGACAAAAAATATAATCATTACATTAAGTAACCAGTGTGTAGATAATACACATTCAAACAAATATATCATTAAATTAGAAATTATACGAATATAGTGTATCGATTAAATATATTTAAAGAAAAATAGAAAAGAAAAATAATTTTAAGAAACGTATATAAAACTTAAAGCTCGGAAACTGTACATATATACGATTTCCAATATAAATCGAGTTTTTGAGTAAAACCTCATATAATATTTAAAAATCATAATAAATATTTCAACAAAAACATCCACTCTCCCAACATCTGGATAATAAAACAAGTTTAATACTACGGCTAGTAACAAAATCCGGTCAGGAGCAGTGGTTACTTAGACAGTCTTTTATGTTGAAATTAAGGCTTCCACGAGAGGTTTATAATTAACGATCTAATTAGGAACCTGAAACTTACTTTATTAGGTGGAGTTTCGTGACGGCGTGATGTTTTGATATCGGATTTTGGTACTTTAATTAAGTATTTTCATGTTACAACCATTTGTTGGTTGCTATTTGAAGATGTCGTTTAATTACAGTGCATTGGATAGAGGTAAGTAAGCATCTTTTAATATATACTTGTGCTATAATATACTTACGTAAGACCATGGAAGATAATTATAAAAATAAATAAATATATAGATAGGTGCATAAGATTAGAAGGTAGACTCACTTATTTAATAAAATATTGTTTGTACAAGTTTGACGCGTGGTTCTGAGGCACAAGTACCTATGTGACTTTAAAGCCGACAGGTTGTGTGTTACGAACGTAAGTGACAAATTAATATTAACATTTCTTCGCTCTGGTGTCGAGTCAAAGCGCGGCGTTTAGCTCCGCCACTTAACACGCAATGCCTCTAGAATTCGATAGACATGGGAAACAGAGTACTTAGCACTTTGTACCTTCTGCTTAAATCTTTCGAAGACATCGTGCTTCCGCGAACTACACCTTACTGTCAACACACCTATTGAGTAAACTTAATTGGAGGGGCGAGCCAATAGCTAAGACATTAAATTACAAGACTTTTGTTTAGCTTATGCTTGTAATCTATATTACTAATACTTTCGTGTGTATGTTCTATGTTTTTTCTTTTTTTTTAAATTTTTATATTACTTCTCTACAAATACACGAAAGTCCCGACAAATAGAATAAAACATTCATACGTCTTAAGTTTAAAACATACAGAGAGACAGAATATTAAATAAATTATATCAATTTATCCAAATAAAACACATATTTAATCACACTAACTTACTTCTAACTACTACAATTACACACACACATCAATTAGTCGATATAATCACTAAATTCTAACAAAAAAGAAGACAAACATAATCACCAGAACATTAACCTTTATACATTCTAAGCAAAACAAGTATAAGTTTCTCGTAAGAGAGCATAAATCCTTCTGTCCACAACATCGAGAGACAACTCCTGGCAGACATGGTTCGCGAATCGTGATAAGATAAAGGCGGCGCGTGCGCAGCTCTCCGACCGCTAATTTAGTCTTTAACTCTACTATCCATGCTTTTATGTTTTATTTGCTAATATAAATGCTGCTATAACTCTGATCGAGCGCTAGGCGATTATACTGACTCAACAGGGCTGTTGAGTGATTGCGTGGGATGCCGTCTTGTTGGAACGTTAGTTATACCTTTATTAAATTGTTGATGTTATAACACTCTATTAGAATATTTAGTTTAATATTTATTATATGTTCATACTGTCATATTTAAAATTAGAAATAAATATAACGAAATGAATTTCCTTTATGTAGCGTGGACTTTTTATAAAAACTAAATAGTTTTTTTTATAAAAAAAACAACTTAAAATATACACCTACAACAAACAATGTTGCAAGGTAATAATTCTCCACCAATTCAGGTAAACTAAAACGAAAAACTAAACAAAAGTAACCGTTTATTATAATTTATTATGTTTATTGTAACAATAAAGAGTGTACCCACTGGAATGCGGGGAAACAAAGCGGTCTTTGACCAACTCTGTCATAAATGCATGATTTACGCAATAATATTGCAAAGGAGACGATAAATTGCTTTTCACTCTTAACCAATATGAAGAGACGCTTCAGAAAGTAAAATTCAACTCTATTATTAATATAATAGAGTCAGTATTAGACGAAATATGGGAACAAACTAATATTTCTGAGGTTTAAATGTAGTCTGATTATTCACAGATATTGTGTTACCTACAAATACAAGTATACCCCCTGTTAAGTTGAGGTGGAGATAAAAAAGCTGACGTTGAATGTTTTATAGCCTGATTTGTACAGGTACTTACAAAAAAATCTAAAATATATAAATTTAAAATATATGTATGTTCATTTTTGATATGAGTTTATATTAAAACTAATACTTTACGTTAAATAGGCAATGCCTCTTGTCAGTAGAGAATCTACATTTCTCTTCTGCTTGAAAAAAAGAGTTAAAATAGTTACTGGAATATTTAATTCTATACTATACATACAGATTTTGAAGATTTTATTTGAAAAAATGGTTATCAGTAGTATACGGTCTTGTTATATAAATAGGTATTATTATATTTTATTCAATCGATTAATAAATTGAATATTAAATTTAGTTAGCTAACTAAAGAATTTACCTACTTAAAGAATTTTAATCTGCATGTGGCGGATTACTGTAAATGCGACGGTTGTGAGTTCGATTTCCACTCGAAAGGAAATGAATTTATTTGTAATTCAAATTCATTTCCTCGCTCTGGTAACAAGACAAAACGCGGTTGCCACTTCCGCCTCATCGCGTAATCTCTAGAAAATTGGGCGGTGCGTGGGAACTAATTCTTTTTATGCAAGATTTCTCTAGCTATACTTCTCTTAATACTTCTATTTTATCCTAAAACATCTTAAAAAAATAACAAATAATAATAAAAACTAAAAAACAATATAATTAAAAAATCCTGTCCACGTACCATACAAAGTGCATTGTACCGTCAACAAAAAACACAGCCTTTACAAAATTCCGCACGATTAGCATCAATTTAGCGATCATTATTCCACATACGAAAGTACCAACATGACAGCTCAAGGCGACCGGCATGAGCAATTGTGGGCCCCATGCCTTCCTAATACGTTGTCAATCATCGCTCTACCAAGGCAATTTGTTGAATACTAAATTGTTTTTTGTTTATACTGTCTGTACCGATGTATGTATGTATGTATGATACTAGTATTATAATATAGGAACGTGTGGAATACCAAGTCGGTGATGCGTCACCTCCATGTTTGGAAGCTAGGCTTGTCTGTTCGTAATCAATCTATTTGGTATCCGATAGTGTTGTATTGGATTTATATTGTGTTTTCGTGATGTATTAGTATTTTTTAAGGACTATTAACTTAAATAAGTTTTGTCTTGGTGCATTGGTACAGGACTACATGCGACAGGCCGTGGGTTCGATTCCCGTTCGTGGCAATGGAATATTGTATGTTTTCAATTTGTCGCTTTGGTATTGAAATCCGCCACTTAACATGCAAACGGAGTGTCCTTAGACAACCTAGTCTAGTCTAGATACAGCGTAAAACTAAAAAAAAAAAAATGACCTTTAGATAACGGAAATTGAAGCTATTACTACTTTAATGGGACTACTATTGTTTGGTTGAATTGAAATAAGCCAACCTTTCGGTGATCTCATATCTTTGATGTTAATATTTATTCTAAATTATTTTACTTTAAGGACCTATTGATTTATTAATGTAGATATAATATGACAAATAACAACAAAATAAAATATTGATATGAAAAAAGAAAATAATAGAATTTACAAATTTCTCTCATCTTGTCTCATTGATCATCTCTTCATCTTCATCTCATTCGAAAATGTTTAAAAATCGAGACCTCCTATAAATTTAAATTAATAACTTACATTCAACCCACGCTTACTACATTCATATATAAAAAAAAAACAATAATTAAATAACCATAGCTACTTGCTATGATCACCAGAGTTTTTATCTAGAATGGAATCGTAAATTTAGCAGCTAGTCTGCGGTAGGCAAAGCCATAGATCTAGCTGGCGATTGATGGCTGATCGGTCACGTCTGTACTGCACATATCGACTATTGATTGATTCGATTATACTGGCGCCTGATATGACGTCATTTTGTAACACAACTCATATTGTTGTCAGCTCCTTCATTTTAGAATCTGTCGTGGTGTAGAGGTGTTAGTGTAACGACGGTTGCAGGTTCGAGGCACATTTGAGGGAATTAATTTTTGTTTCTTCGCTCTGGCACCAAGGCAAAAGTCCGGCGTTGAGTTTTGCCACTCACCTTGCAATGCTACGGAAAATTGAAAGTGGGAAACGGAATGTTTTAACACAAGGTTTCCTTCTGCGTACCTCGCTGTATGCGGGATTCAGCGTGCAGCTGATTCTTTTTTATTTTTTCTTTCATTTTTTAAAATAAAGAACAAATGTTCACCATGCAATGTAAGCTATATGAACTTAATAAGTATATAATAGGTTTTAATTAAAAAAAACCGAGTCCGTACTTTTAATTCTTGTAATACTACTGATAGCAAATAGCCATGAAAACTAGTACATGAATATTGTTCATATGATTGTAAAAACATCTCTGTTCTCAACTTTCCGCTTCGTTAGATTGCATGCTGACTGGAGGTGCTGGGACCTGGGTGCAACTATGTTGCAGGTCATTAACGCACAATATGGTTTTATATGTAAGATGATTCAAAAATGCACATAAGATTACATTCTAGCATTATTAAAGAGAATGATTAGAATTATAAATAACTAGCGGACGCGCGCAGCTTCGCTTGCTTATTTAGGGGTGAATTCTAATAAACCACGAAACATGTGTTCAATGAAATATTTTTAAGAGTCTAAATTTCAAATTTTATAATAATCGGTGGCGATTTAAAGATTTTTCTATACAAACTTTCAACCCCTTATTTGCACCCTTAGGCGGTGAATTCTAGAAAACCATGAAACACATGTTCAATTAAATATTTTTAAGAGTCTAAATTAAAAAAAATATAATAATCGGTGGCGTTTTAAAGATTTTTCCATACAAACTTTCAACCCCTTATTTGCACCCTTAGGGGAAGAATTCTAGAAAACCATGAAACATGTGTTCAATTAAATACTTTTAAGAGTCTGAATTTCAAATTTTATAAAAATTGGTGCCGATTTAAAAAAAAATCTATACAAACTTTCAACCCCTTATTTGCACCCTTAGGGGGAGAATTCTAGAAAACCATGAAACACGTGTTCAATTAAATACTTTTAAAAATCTAAATTTCAAATTTTATAAAAATCGGTGCCGATTTAAATTTTTTTCCATACAAACTTTGAACCCCTATTTCACCCCTTTAGGGTTAAAATTTTTCAAAATCCCTTCTTAGTGGATGTCCAGATTACGAAAGTAAACATTTGTCCAAATTTAACGTTTCTACCATCAGCGGTTACGGCTGTGCGTGCGTCTTACCTCAGTCAGTGAGGACAAGTCCTTTTATATATATAGATAATACAAGTGCGAGTCGAATCCACGCACAAAGGGTTCCGTACCGTTCTATATAAAAACGGCAAAAACCCTTTTATTGCGCCAGTAAATATTTAGTTTTTAGTATTTATTGTTACTGCAGCAATAGAAATACGTTATGTGTAAGAATTTCGACTGTCTAACTATTATTGTTCATGAGATATAGCCTGGTGACAGTCGGGCAGACAAACATACAGACGGACGGAAATCGGAGTCTGAATAGAGTCACGTTCTACCCTTTATGTACAGAAGCCTAATTAACTCATTGCTTAAAAATATTCCTTTATAGTACTACGACCTAACTTTTCTATTTTTGGCTTTTTCTTCGAACTACTCCTCATATAGCAGGTTAGGCAAATCTAGATCTGTAATCTAGTGTCTCAGTGACTCTTCATTTTCCAGTTTCTGTCCAAATTCGAGACCAGATTGGGTAAATGAATATAACTTATTCCCCCAGATAGAGTTGAACTCACAACCAGACTCAATACGCATCGAAGACTTCGAAGATTGATTGAATTATTAATTAATTAAATTATTTTTAATATATAGATTTCATTATTTTAAATTTAATTTTGACTTGCATTTAGAAATTGAAATAACTGACAATAGGCTGGGCACTATTTATACAGGCCGTGTGGCATATTTGAAAATAGGCATAGTACAACGGCGAATTCGGTCTGTAGACCGGATGTGCCGTGTTCACGCAAGCATATATTGTAGGCTTAGTCTAAATAGGACGTGTTCCGGTGGAACGCGAAACCTTATTAAAATACTGCCCAATAACAGGATTTCAATTGTACATTCCCAAAGAGTATTGGAACCAAATGTTTTATATTTATATACGTGTTAAAGTAATATGCTTCAAGAATGCTACAGGAAGTAGCAAACGTAAGTCATTTATTGGAGAACGGAGTGCCTTAACACTAAGTTAAAAAAAAAGCAAAATGCGTGCGAAGAAATTGCATTTCTTCGTCTTCATAGTTTTTTTTGAAAGAATGGTTTGATATTGTGTGTTTTTACTGAAATAAAAAACTACAAACTATATTTGAATAATTATATTATGTTTTTAACTAACTTATTGCAGCATTTCGTCATAATTTTAGTAAGGATAGAGTGCTACAGTCAGTAAAAGAAATTCAATTTAAAGAAAAACACCGCTGCCTTAGTAGGTCTAACTTTAGAACTTAACTTAACCTTCTAATTAAACCTACTAAATCAGATTACACAAAGAAATCTATAATAATATTTTTATTATTTATTGCAAAATAATTAACGACAAAACCATTGCAAGAACCTACAGCCATAAAAACTATTAATAATAACTATTTATAATGATTACTTATAGCTTAATTATCTTCATTCGTTGATACATATATCATTTACCATATATTTTGACTATTTAATTGAAATGTATCGATGGACAATACTAAAACACAATATTAAGCCGACTTTTGCGCATAAGCCTTAATTAAATAAAATTGAAATGAAAATGCCAAATGGATTTTACGTGCTCTCATTAATGGTTCGTTTCGTATTATTTTCGAAAATTTATTATTGTATGCGTAATGCGAGGCTATTACTCATGTCTTTTTTAATAATCTTAAAAACAACATGTTTACATTACTGGTCGACTGTCGTTGCGAACGGCGTTTAGTGAGCATTGACACTTGAGCACTTGTGTAAACGAATGTAACTAATCATATTTTCTTTAGAATATTCTTGGTAATAATAGCATGTCTTTGTATGGAATTGTAATTTGAGGCCGACGTGACGTCACAAGCATGTGACTGACAGTCAAGCATGTGACTGTAACGTGACTGTTTTGGGTTTGATTTTCATTTAGAGAAATGAATTATTATTTTCATTTGTTTGCTCTGTTACCAAGGTAAACTCGGAATAGAGATCCGCATTACACACAATTCCTCGAAACTTCGGTTGCAAGTGGGGAACAGAGTGTTTTAACACTAGGGTTCCTCTGGCTACTTTATTTATGCGGTTTACAACAGAAGCTGAAAAAAAATATAATAAAATCATAATGTGTCCCAAATGCTTAATTCTTAACAAAGTACCTACATAGTTGATTAACTTTATAGACCTTGCGTATTTTATACTAACTATCGAAATAACCTTAGGCTTCTGAAATAATGTTGCTAATAAAATTAATTTGAAAATTCAATTGGTATATTTTTATATAAAATACTTTCTTATTTTTATCAAGCTCATATAAGGTTTCGTTTTTCATAAGAAATTTTAACAACTAAATCATTATAATCAAAACAGATGCAATTATAAACGTCACTAAAAACCATAGAATGTCACCAAATTAATTTTAGGCAATCCATCATAATACAAAGTATAATTAAGTCGAACGTCAGTCTTCCAGATCCAATATAGATAGTATTGTTATAATATTAATATAAGAAATAAAATTGGAATAACAAAAGGAAGCAATGGCAACCAAAAACAATGTGAAACAAGAGAACAATAAGGCTCAATAGCGTCCTCGAAATATATAAAATATTTTTTAAAATTACTCCAACAGAGTTTAGTGGACAATGACTTCAAAACATTTGTTAGATGCTGCGCAATTTTTTACGGAAAACACAGCAATGCGGTACGGGGCGCAGAAAAAAAGGAGAGAGAGAGAGGAGATGAGAATAAACAGACGACGGCGAACGGCGGGAGAGACCTCGAATTTTGAATACAAATGTAAATTAGTATCTCCACTAATTACCTTAGCTCACGTCCAGGGCTATGTGTCTTACGGACTTAGGGGACGATGGGGGGACGTTTAATTTTTTACATCGAAACGAAGCTGAATCGGTCGAACGTTTTCTCATTAGCTGCAAATCAATGAGTAATTTGTTGACTTTGGCCCAGAACGTGACCATAATGCTTTTATACTAAATTTTATGGTGTTTGAGCTTCTTGAATTGTTTATTGCTTTTTCTCGTGTTTTTAGTTTGAAATATTATATTCGTATTTAGGTCTCTAGGTATAATGATAAACATTTTTTATGAGTTAAGTACAAAAACAGTACCAAAGAGAGAATCTTTGAATAATATTTCTACGATAAATAATATATTATAAATAATTATAATTAATAACTACTATTAATTAATTAAATAATAATAGTAATAAGCTCTACTATAACTTAATAAATATCATCAACCTTAGTATACTAAAAAACTTAACTATTATATGAATACAGGAATGCTAAAATAATTTGATAGTGTCAACCCTCGCAACGCATCATTCCCGCTGCATATTTAATGCGTGGTCTGACGTCATCTGTGCGGTACACTCTTCATCACCTCGCCGCTCGAATCTACATGACTTTTAATTTTTACGACGAAAAATTTCGTTATTTTTAATTGTTATTTTCTAAAATATAAGAACAATACCTACTTACTGTAAAGATTTTGATTATGTCTACAAAGTATATTTATTATTTCCACGATAAAGACAAAACTTATATTTAGAGTTAATTAAAATTTATTTTACAAGAATATTTCTTATTAATAAACATATTTTTTAGCTTCACGTTGTATCCCGGAATTAAAAGGGTAGGCAGAGAGAGCCTTGTGCTTAGGCACTCCCCGTTTTGCCTCGCCACCAGAACAAAGAAATGAAATTTTTCAAATTTAATTTCTTCGAGTGGGACACACGCGTATGCCCACGCCACAACCTCAAATAAATTTAATTAAAATGTTATTCTTTATTAATTATAAGAAAAATTAATAAATTCACTCATCATTATCGATACGATTAAATTCAATACAAAGAAATCGGCTTCAAAAACAAATTAGACTCCCGAAAGCGGTTACAAAGTGCATCAGCATATAATCACGTCACGCCACACATACCGCTCTCAAAGAAAAAGTGGAAGCTCACACGAGACCGCGTATTTCCTTGTAAATTGGTGATCATGGAGCAATGGTACCACCGCCTTGGTGGTTACCGCTAACAAACCCAAACCGATACAGATTAAATTTGGTCACCATAAATTAAATTCTCTCCATAGCGAAGCTAAGTTTTTATTCTGAGATTTTTATTTAGTAAAAAATCGGACGTGAGAAATTTCAAGAAATCTTGGTCATTGATTTTATCGAATATATAATTAGAAGTAGAACAGGGTGTTTGTTATATTAGTGAGTTCTCTGATGGGTTTAAAAATATACCTAATATTAAGGACGAGTGTGGGAATAAATAAAAAACTGTCAATAATATGAAACAGTTTCCCTTTTATTATATAAATGATTTTTAAATGTATAAAAAAAATAATGATTTTTTTTTTATATTAAAAATTGTAATAAAAATAAAAGCCGTTACTTATACAAAGAGAATTGAATAAAACTCATATCTATATTTTTTTTTAATTTACAATTAATCAAATGGACAGAATTTAAATCTTCCTGAAGAAGTGCAAAGACTGATATACCAATGTTTGTCTGTTCGTCATACTTTCTTTCTAGATTATTTATTTCCTACCAAAAATGTAGTTAATTAAAAAGTAGTAAAAATCAACCATATGACATGAACAACACGGCAACACACCGACGACGGGCGGCCGACGGAAGTTTTTAGAAACGTTATCATCTTTTAATTTTCTCGCACACAATTTGCATGTTCCGTTTTAAAAGTGATTTATTCTAAAATTATGCTACAAAAATTTATTTATAAGATATACGATGTTAATATAGGCGGTTAATTAAGTAAAATGGTTACATTTTTAATGGTGGATTCTCATATGATGTGGGCTTGCTTCTTAAAGTTATCTTCAAAGACGCCGCCAGTATTTTTACGTAGATTTATTCTACACGCATATTTTTTATCTATGAAATAAACATAATTACTAACGTCCATTATTTTTTCTTTCTTAATTTTTACATAAAACGGATAGTAACAGGAAGACCTTTGACGTGAAAGTGTTTCCAATAGATTTTAAGTGGTTACTGTATTTTTTAATTTTCTTTCATTTGTTATTAAAAAAATTAGGTAAATAGGTGCTAATTAAAATGCCACGAAAATCTTTGCATGATGTGAACTTGTCTCATTTTTGTATATCTTTGAAGCAACGGTTGTGAGTTCGATTCCCAAATATTTTCATCTCTCTGATAACTAAGAGACGTTGAGTCCCGCCTATTAACACACAATGCCTCAAGAATTCAGCTGAAAGTAGAGAACAGAGTGTCTCAATGGGTGACGGAGTGTCTAACACTCAGTTTGTAGATTCCCTCTGCTCTGAAGCAGCAGCTACAAAAAATAACAGTTATTTTTATGTAATGAAAATTATACATTTTATTGTACTTAATTATTTACTGTAGACGATGCCAACAAATGAAATAGCATCAGCAATTTGACTTGGCGTAGCACTATTCCTAAGCCGTACGTTAAAACTGCTTTGATAACTATGAAAGTACATAAATATATTCGAGGTATAAATAACTCTGTCCACGGCTGCGAATAATAATAATAGAGTGCATTGTTCCCATTGTATCTAATGTAAGAGACAATTACGAACGAGCAGACAAGGGGTTGAATACATAAATCAGACGACGAAATTTAAAATTTATTTAGACCCAAATGTTAACTTAATTTTTAACGAATCACTGGTGGCCCATTTGTTTTGTGATTTAACTCTACGTATATTTAGGAGAGAGTGCTATGGTTTAGATTTGCATTTACTTAGTTTTTAGTTGAGGCCAGGCATAAAGTGTGTGCGTAAAGACGACGGGTTGTGGATACGATTCCCATTTGAGGAAGTGAAAAAATGAATATATTCATTCCTCCAGAAAGCCTCCAGAATTCGAAAAATTGGAACGGAGTGTCGTAACACTACGTTCCATCTTCTAACATGCTTACAAAAAAACTCTACGTACATTTATACGAAATCTAAGTTTTAATTTGTATTTACTTGTTTTTCCAAAGGTAGCTCGTCCATATCGACAGTCAGTCACGTATCGTCTTTATTACACGACCTCGGGCGACCACAACGCAGAACTTTCCACTGGCAGCACCAGCTGACCTGCACACTGATGATGTAGTCCAAGTTAGCTATTCATGACAATTATCTAAACTCCCACAATTTAAACTGAGTCAAACTGGCCTGGTCGCTCCATAAATTATTATGTACTAAGAATCTTAATAAAGCGGCCCCGGCTTTTGTAATAAATGACGAAACAAAATAAGGACAGAATACTTAATGCTCGAAAGAGCCTCGTATTATAAACAACATGTCGCGTTCGCTTTGTCATTCGAAACGGCATGCATGGATTTAGTAGCGATTAGGGATCTTCGCACTTCATACATAAAACGATAAATTGTGAACCCTGGACTTGGATTTACTATATCTGGAATGATGGAGGAATATCTGGAAATTCTAATTGCTGTAATTTTAACTTTTTATTAACTAATGGTAAGACAATTTAACTGAAGATTAGAACTAGAAAATGGTTTAAGTTTGTATAAAGTCATTAAAGAGTCGTAACTAAAATCGTCTTAGTTTCAATTGTTATAAAACTTTAAGTGGTAACTGATTCTTTTGTTTATTTATATGACAATTTATTTAGAAAACAGTATTCAAATTAAAATATTATTTCACTAGCGACCCTATTGCGGCTTCGCCCGCTTTTACTACTGGATTATTCATATAATTTATGTTTGCAAAGCACTTAAGATAATGTGAATATTAATTAAACCCTAATGCAACCCGCATTTTCGTAGTTTCAATAAGGATTTTCCAATTGTTTTACACAGCAAGGATTTTTTAGTAGGTACCGTAATTTTAAATCTGTGCTACTAATCTTTTCAAGTACTTATTAAAATATATTTAAATTACTATTTTTAGATAGTTAAATGACATTAAATAATACATTCAACTCGAATTATCCAATACGTGCAAACGCATCTAAATCTTCGTTGCTATAAAGGCAGGCGGGTTTTTTTTTTCGAGCTTGTGGTTAATGCTGAAGAGGGTATTCTGTCCCTGATGAAAAGCAAGCACTACGTGGCTGCCTGTGACGAAAATTAAATAGAATGCATCGGCCGGGAATTGAACCCGGGCTGCCCGCGTGGCAGGCGAGCATTCTACCACTGAACCACCGATGCGTGTAAGGCAGGCGGGCGCGGCGGACTCGCTTGTATAAGCATAACGTCGCGAGGCGCGTTTCGCAGCAAGGATTTTTTGATATTGTAACAACTTCTAAAGTACTTATTAAAATGAAAAACAGAAAAGACAGTTTTGATCTACATTAAATGGCCAACGTAACTAATATACTTATTTATATGCTGAGAGTAAGGGATAAGTGAAACTTGACTCGATACAGTTGATGTGTGAACGGCGTGATGTGTCAATAATTAAATGCGTTTTTCTCTAAAACTATTCGCAATTTCGAAATAGTTTAAAAAGCAAATTTTATCTTCGTTTAACGTAGAAATTTAATAAAGTATTTTAAAGGATAAGGATTAATACCATTATGGAAAAATATCCCTCACAATAAAAAATATATTGAAATTACTATTTTTAGACAGAAATATGATCACTACACGTTATTCTTAAAAGATACGAATATGCCATCGCGGACTTTTTTGTAGATCTTATTAAGAGGAACAATACTCCAGTACATTTTTTTCATGTAGTATTTACCATTAAAGCAGCGCATGCGCCAAAGTGTCTCAGCGGGTAGGACTTTATACACATTTATCGTATTTATGTTAATTTACATAAGAATGTACAAATAATAAACTATATATAAACCTTCCCTGAGAAATACTCGACCTAATGGTGAAAACCGCATCAAAATCTGTTGGGTGGTTTAGAAGAAGAGTTAGAAAGTTCAGACAGACACAAAAAGCGACTTTGTTTTATAAGATATAGGATAGGATAGGATATGCATTATACTAATATAAATCTTCAATTTATTAAGGTCTTTCTTTTTAGCGTCATTCTGCACACAGCAGGGTTGGCAGAATGAATTTAGTGTTAAGACACTCCGTTCCCATTATTTGCCTATTTCTGGACGCATTGCGTGATAAGTGACGAAACTTAATGCCGCGTTTTGCCTAGACAAGAGAACAAAGAAATGTAAATATTAAATATTTAATTTCCTCTAAATATAACCCGAAAGCCGGCGAACCCACAAGCCGACGCGAATATATTGTTCCTCTGCTATAATATAAATGTACTCTACCTACTGATTAAATAATTTTTAATTATTCAAGAAAATTCATAATAAAGACAGATTTTACAAAAAAAAATATTATATATCGTCTCAAAAGCAGCTTAACAACTTGATCCTAATGCTAATGTAGATCTTCATTGTTGCTACAGTTTACTCACTGCTAGCATTAGACTGTATAATGCTTCTTTGCATTCCGTACGAAAAGACGTATTTCTTGCTAGTTTTGTATTTGTGCCAGGAAACGAGCAACGAAATACCTCGAGAGGAATGGATATAAAAGTATCTATTGAATGTATGAACGTAAACATGTTTACAGTCGTTCGTGCGCTTAAAAATACTAAAGAATAAATAATAAATTATAGGAAAGGTATTATATTATATATTTCGTTTTAAATTTTTGTAGTTTATATTTACCTATGGGTATGTAATGGTTAAGTTATTTTTATTTAATGAGGACAATAGATTTTCTTGTACTGAAAAGAGATAGTGTGAGTTATTTTCCTTTTCTTACTCTGGCAAATGAGACGTGAGTGTAGAACGGAGTGCCTTGACATTAACTTTTCTCTACCTGAAAAAAACCTATCATCAAATTATGTACGGAATAATTTATAAAAAATAAAAAAGAAAAGACATAGAAACTTAAAGTTGGAATATTTTATATGCATCCACCATTTAAAGAGATGTATGAATAGTGTGGCTCGGCGGAAAAATATTATTCAGGCTTTTAAATCGACAAATAGCTACGTTGCAATTGACAATGTATTAAACAGATGCCCGCATGCCAGAATAGCGGTATATCCTTATGTTAAGGGGTATTTACATATTATTTAGAAAAAAATTAAGAGCAATTGATTTTTTTCTTAAAAATCTCAAACTGATTTAATGAAGTATTTTTGTTAATAACACATTTTTAAATATAATCTAAAATATTCAATATTCTAAAAGGAACTGAGGCCGGTTGTAGCGCAGGGGCCGAAGTGCGTGAAAGACAGAGGGGTCTTTCCTGGAAAAAAAATTACATACTATAGTAAACATAGAGCACATTGCTCACATCACTAAATAACATTTATTTATACCGTTACATAAATATTAACATAATGTTAGCGATCCCTGTCTAAATCGCTAATATTTATCCAAAAACATAGGAACCAAGTGTCTTTGTATAAATCCCTTTACGCCACCGTATTTGTCACGGCGCCTAGCGGGTTGCCAGCTAAGGAACTTTTTCTTTGATAGAGTTCCAATAAATCTGCGCCAAGACCGGCAGTGCAGACGTGCCCCGCGGATTTAGAAAATATCATTTTCCTGGTAAAACTTGGCTTAGTTTATATGTGATAGATTGGAGCTTAAAATGTTTGTTTAATAATATTTTTATTTTAATGAAGGTAATGATGAATTTTATTCATTAGAAAAATAACAAACTGCGTTTATTTTCCAGCTTCACCTGTATAGCGCAAGTTAGGCAGAGGGCGAGTAGAGTTAAGACACTCCGCACTTTTCGTAGAATTCTGGTGGTATTGCTTGTTGAGGGGCGGGAATCAACGCCACACTTTGCCTCGACAACAGAGCGAAGAAATGAAAATGTAAAATATTTTATTTCCTTGAGTGGGACTCGAATCTACAACGTATAGGGTTTACAGTCAAGCAAGAGAGTCTGTGCACCTGAGAAGGACCTGAGGAGATCTCTAAAATATTATAATACGATTTTACTAACATATTTTTTTTATACATAGAATTTAGTATAGAAAATGAAGTCACAGATCTAAAATATAGCTTTTTAAATAGCTTTAAAGCTATTGCAAGACTAGTCTTTGCTTAAAATAACAATATAAAAAAAAGGAAAAATAGATTTATCTAAAATTATAACACTATATGATCTAAAATAATCCTAAATCCAAATATAAAAGTTACATAATACTCAAAGTAAAGACAAAAGCAATTTTTCAAAATAATGATTATAAAGACGTATAGCTTGTTAAACCTACCGTACCGCTATAATATATCACATTTATTCGAGTGTAATACATTCCCTAAATACAATATTTATATATTATCGGACAGTTTCCAACTTTGTTCACGATGTCCTCTCGAGCGCTCCAGTCGTCCATTTTAGTTGGGTCCGCGAAAATTCTTAATATTTCTCCATAAGCTTTATGTTTCTACAAATAAGAGGGATATAAAAGACCTTATTTCATTGGCCAGCCAGATACGAGAAGTAGTGAATATGAATAATGCATTTTTGTTTTGGATTTTTATGAGGAAAGTTTTGATTATTTTCAGTTCGGTTCGGTGGCAAGGAGGTAGGTAGTCCTATACCAGGGTCTTCGATGCTCGGCTCAAATAATAATTGGCAAAACTCTCGTTCCGAAGGTAGGAATGGATCGTTTCGCAATAAATTTAAAGTGAGAAAGTTATTTGTGGTTCATAACAATTGATTTACGTATGAGATGGAAGGAGATGTTTATGTTCTTCTCCCGAAATAAAGTTAGAGATGTAATATTTCACTTTCAGCTAAGGATAACTTAATTTTCGGTTTAAAATATAAACAAATGTTTTGTATTACTAAGTAAATGTAAACATTGTACTCTCTAAAAATTGTATATCTTTATATTTACTTAAATAAAATAACAAGATCAACAAAGATCAAGGCAGAGGAAACTCAGAAATCTGTGTTGAGACACTATGTTCCCATTAAGACACTCCGTTCCCCACTTTGCGCCAAATTCTGGAGGCATTGCGTGTTGAGAGGCGGAACACAACGCCGCGATTTGCCTTGTTATCCTCACTCTGCTATTTAATACGTATTAAATGAATATATTTTATACAATATTTTTAAATCCACCTGTAAAAAACCTACACGTATATTTAAATACAGTAAGAATATTTTATTTATGTTTGTTTATAATTGTTTTCGTCGCGCCTTTCGGGAGTATAAATCAGACGCTATAGGGAGCCGCGAACGGGATATAATAAAACGTACAAAAATAAGTAAGCACTAAATAAATCGATCTCGCTACATTTATCATGTTAGCTATTGTTTTTAGTGAGAGTGGACGCATGTTTAAGTTGAAATACATTTCTTTTATGGTATTTTCTACGTATATTATTATGGGACTATCAAATAAATATAAGCTTTTTTCTGCTTCTCTTAAGAAATTAATGTAATTTTACTCTACTCTACTGTTGTTTAAATCAATTTTGATATATGGTTACTTTAAGCTAAAATTGAAAAAAATAAAAAGAAATTTTCACTTTTAGTTGCGTCGTATCCCGCATGTAGCAGGGTAGGCTGAGGGAGCCTAGTGTTAAGACGCTCTCTTCGCCGAATTGCGAAGCCATTGCGAGTTGAGTGGTGGAACTCAATGAAAAAATAAACCAAATAATCACTCTGTAATATACAATCATTATGTAATATACAAAATTTATGAAATATTTCCTATACAAACTAATATAAACGATATAAAATACCCCAGTCCGCTCGACGGCCGCAAGCCGAGGTTCGAGTTCCGCAGGGGGCGCCTTTACAGTCGTCGACTTCCTCACAGGCAGCCACTTAGTGCTTGCATTTCTTCAGGGACAGAGTACCCTCTTCCCTACCCAACCGGTGTCGCTGTAAAAGCCAATAGGGTACGCTGCAACAGCAATAACCTCATGTTCGAAAAAAAAATATATATATCAAATAATATTCTTAAACTTGTTGCACTACTTCTCTATGACCAAATACACTTGAAACTAAATGGTTCGTATTTATGTCTTCTGTCCGTTTATACATCCGGCAGTGATTTTACATGCTCCATATATCTGATAAACATTTGGAGCTCACTCTCATACGATGCACAGCTTCCGATAAGAAACTTGGCGTGATTTTAACAGTTTACTGGTATATGGCATTTTTTGTAAATATTTTTGTTCTATTAATACTTAATAATAATAACTGTAATTTAATAATAATAACTGAATAATTTCAAATACCTGTACGCTTTTTTCGAGGGGACATTTAAAGTACAATTATACAGTTTACCTGTGTAATTGTACCTTAAATCAAATATTCTACCTGGGTAAGGTTATAAAAGAGAGACTGGAGGAGACTTTTAAAATATTATAAAAGTCTCCTCCAGAAAAACACAGATAGGAAAAATACTGAATCAATTAGGTATTATAAATTTTGGACTGTTCGTTGGAATTTCTCTATTATTTATATTTATAGTTTATTTATTTTCCAATATTGTAACTTATTTATTTATCATTTATATACATATACATTTATAGTATTTTAATAAAAATTCTCGCTGGTGTCGTCAGAACTGGTGACGGGTCGTAATATTTACGCCTACCGCCTTGTCGACGGCATATTTAATTTCTAACAGTCGATGCTTGCCACTCGATGCGCTTTATATGCGTTCTATTGTTTTCTCAGTTAGTTTTTAATATTAAAAGAGATATAAAGAGAATATATAAAAGAGATAGATAGACATATAATATATATATGTTTGTGGTTGACTTTTGTATAAACTGTGTCGTATTTACTATTTGTGTTCAAACTCTATGTACTTTAAAGTGGTGTTAAATATACTCAGAGTTTACCGTGAGTAGATTTTTTATTCATCTCCGTCAACACTACCACCATATTGACATCTTAAAAGGGTATGTAATTATCAGATTTTTAGTTTCCGAAAAAAATACTCCAATTTCAATAATATTACATATGTATGTACATATACATATTATGTGTGAAAATATAAAATGATTGAAAGTTGCAACTAAAGATAACATTGAATAGGTATAATAAATAACCTTTCTTAACGAAACTATACGCATCTAGTGTTAAGACACTCCGTTACCCACTTTCTGCCGATTTCTGGAGGCATTGCGTGTTGAGTGGCAGAACTCCAATGAAGTGACACCAGAGCGAAGAAATGAAAGTATAAATTTAAGTAAATATTTCATCTCCTCGAGTAGGTATCGAATCCACAACCAGTCGATTTGAACCAGATACTTTGTGCCCCTGCGCCACGACTGGCCTCGTTAACATTAAAATTAAAATATTTTTTTTCATATTTATATGCTATTTTCGTTTATTCCACAATTATTTATAGTTAAATCCCCTAAAGATATAAATATATACAAAACAAATTCTAGGTCACCATCAATAACAACAAACTAAACAACACAAGCAAAATACTTACGTAAACACGTAAATTAAGTACTAAAAGCTGGCACGTACGTGCTAGTAGTATCTGTGAATAGACGCTTGACGTGACATTAAGTGACGTTGGGTACATTGCGTATGCATTACTGTTTACTGTTGTGGAGCTCGTATGGAGTCGTCGAATATTTTTATACTATTATTTTATGGGAAATGCAGGAACCAGTTCTTAAAAGATGGGAGTTTTTATATGTGTGTATAACATGTACGATGAATAAGTAATTGTTTTTCGCTTTTGTTTTATTTCAAACTATTTTTAAGTTTGATGTTTGCGTTGAGTTTCGCTACTCAACATGCAATGCCTCTAGAAATCGGAAAGTGGGGAGTGGATTGTGTAAGACAATGGTAACACTAGGCTAATAAACAATATGTCTTTATTTTTTTACTTATGTATGTATAATAATTATAATATTCCACATACTACAAGTTTTATAATTGTAATTTTTCAAAAGACACCGACAAATATAGCTTAAATCGATGTAAAACATTCAAATGCTTTCAACCGTTGTCCTTTGCGGTGGCCAATTCTACTAAATTTATTCGGTAATACTTTAACTAATAAAATTAATAATATAAAAGGGTTTCAAGTAAGAAGATGGACGCTTTCGTAGTGCATTTGGTACGTGTCCAAGCTATGGAACTTATAGGTTCCAGGTTTGTGGGGACGTATGTAATGAACACAATTTGAAATATTTAGGTGCATATTTTCTTCAATCAAAGTGAAACGTCTATATGGGAGCTTGAAACGAAATCACTTTTCGTACTTTTTCTGTATTTTCTTTTAGCGTCATGTACAATAGGGTAGGCAAAGGGAACCTAGTGCGAAGACCCTCTGTTCTCCATTTTCCCTCGAATTCTGGAGGCATTGCGTGTTGAGTAGCGTAACCCAACGCCGCGCTTTGCCTCAACACCAGAGCGAAAAAATCAAAATATTAAATATTTCATTTTCTCGAGTTAGCAGCTATACCTACTTTGAGCCCCTGCATCACGACTGGCCTCAAAAATAATATAATTTTTGTCACAATTATCAGGCTATAATTCATAATGTGGCCTCTCCTTAACCCGCTAAGATTGAACGATTAAACGAGTAATTAAGTATCGACGCTCGTTCTGTCAGGCGATTCCCAAATTTGCATGTTAAACGAAGTTTTACTTTTAACTTTATTTTGCACCCGTGTTTAGTATTGCGTGTGTCGGGCGTCACATATGTGGGTTACATTTTTAACTCTATTAAAAGGTAATACGGTTTAATATGAATAAATTATTATATAAATTGCTTTAATTGTATTGTCTGCTTCGGCTTAAGGCGTAGAGATCGCATGCATCGATTTTGCAAAGCCGCTATTTAAGTCTGATAACTTTGTCAAAATCGAAAGTAACTGGATGATAAACGTTTAAAAATGTTTTAAACTATATACTAGTGATCGGTTCTGGATTCTCTTGAGAAAAATAGCTTTTTTACAATTTATTTATTAGTCTGTCTTGTCACAGTGTCTTACTGTACCTATACACGACGGTTGTTTAATTTGATTCCCATTCGGGGCAATAAAATATATACCTCCCTTGCTCTAATAAGATAAAACTCACAAATTTAGTGAAAAATAGGAGAACGGAATATCTTAACACTATGTTCTCTCTGCCCAGCTATGTGAATGTAATTTTTTCACTAAGTAACGTAGACAGCAGAAGCCTAAGCTAAAAACATAGCATAAACATAAAACTTACTTTCCACATGCTAGTAGAAACTATATACATTTTTCAGTAAATAACTAAATAAAAACTTTAACTTCCTTCTTTTTGTTCATTGTAATTTAGCGTTGGTCACTACGTTAAGCGTGCTCTTACAGGGTAAGGAAATAAATTACATACTTACGTCGGTAAGCCATATTAAGCGACCCCAATTAGTCCAGATATAATATATCGTTATATAATATAATATATATTTTACGTTTAAAGGGGGATCGATTCTGCGTTAGTGGGCAGTGGTCAAGTATTAAAATATTTAGGGGAGTTTAATCCCATCATGATTGAATTTGCGTTTTCCCTGCCCCCTTTGTTGTACCCTTCTACTTATATTTATGTATTTTTTTTTAAATTATTATTTTTATATCTACTAAAATGTATTTTTTTTTTCAGTTAGCAGATTCAATTAACCACATTAGTTTGTGTATTCATTCATTCGTTTTACTAAGCGGAAAGTGAAGATAAAGATTAGATAAGTCTATAAATTCCTTCAAAACATAAACTTTGAAAATCTTTAAGTAAATCAAAAATCAAAATAAATAAAATTATATTCCATATAGATAATAAATAAATACATATAATATGAATATTTACAACTTTTCACTCAATTTAAGCGAGCTCACATCGAGAACTTATAGTAAATTATAAGCATATGAAATAAATCTAGAGGCTGTACACAAAGCGTGCGGGAGCCCGATAGCGCATCCAAAGCCGGAGGAACGAAAATTAGCATTTTAATAAATACACACCCTTTGGAACATACCGTCTATAAATCCTACACTGATCTTTATAATCAAATTCAAACACGTTACTGTTATTTTGTACGTGAACGTGAAAACCGCAGCGAAAATTTATTTATTTCTCGTGTTTTTCCGATGAAATTTTTAGATTTACATAAATAACTGAAGCTTTTTAATTATATACTTAAATGGATAGAGTTTTTAAAATAAGTAAGGCAGATATTACAAAATTGCATTTCCTTAATAATAAATTATTATTTTTTAATTTTATTCTGTCCCTACATTAGGAGCTGGCAGTTCTTCCATTGTCAGCAAAATTTTAGACTTATTACTAAAATTTCGAGTACAGATGGAAATGGATGTTACGACACTTCGTTCGCCACTTTCCGCCGTATTATTGAGGTAATCCGTATTGAATGGCAGAGCTAAACGCTGCCTTTTGTTTTGGTACTTACCAGAGCGGACAAATGAAAATATTAATAAATCATAATTTATTCCTCCGAGTGGGAATCAAACCCACAACAGCAATGTTTACAGTCATATGGATGTACAAAATAAAGAACCTGTTTAATGTGTAATAGTTTGTAAGAAAAGAAGAAAGAATAATATTTTGTGAAAATTATGTGCAAATAGAGTCAGCAGCTTTCACGGGAATTACATACAAATAAAAATAAAATTTGGTTTATATACCTACTAAAACTAACAAATATAATATAAATCTCCTAATAGAAGGCCGCAGTACTAAAACATATGTAACTTGAGCACAATATACATGGTACTATTAAGTTAAGCGAGTGGATCGCGGTCATCGTAATCTTGGATAAGGGCTGCTGCATAAATCAAGGGGTGACGCCTCGGGCCTTCACTTTATCTACTGCGGGTGACGCTGGTCCGACATGGAGTAGAGAATCTGGAAAAGATAGGTTTCTCAATAATTATATATGTTATTTCTAATTATTTGGACAATTTTATTGAGGCCGTCGAGGCAAAGGGCATTTATTAATATTTTCATCTTTTATCACGTATTTCTTACGAAATGAAACAAAAAGTTTTGATTACGATGACTTTGAAGTTTGATTTTTTGGGGCGCCAAGGAACCGTAGACCTCAATATTTAATATTAATTTTAGCTGGACCCCGAGATACCTGGTCCTAATAGATGTACAGACGGACAAATAGACAGGCAAACTAGACAGATAGAGGACAACTAGGGGATCCTGTAATAATTCTTTTTTCCTTATGAACTCTAAAAATACAAATAATTTTACGAAACTCTAAAAGTACAGATAATTTTATATCAATTGTACAGTTACCGTTGCCATATCAAAAGCACCAACAAAAAATCTAACTGATACTCCCTGCATTTCATTATTTCATTCACAATTAAAAAAAAAACAGCACATGTGTAAAATTATTCTGCCCTTTAAAACTGTAATAAATCGTCTTAGTTTACTTCTTGAAACAATTATTAAGGCGTTATTTAAAAGCAAGTGTTGTGTCTAAAGTGGTTCTATACATAAAATAACCCTTAACTAGCTTGTTATAGAACAATCAACACCTATAAAATCGATCTAAAAGTACATAAACGCCATAAATGTCTACTCCATCCCATAAACTATACCATCATCGATATTCAATTTAAACTTTTTATGAGATTTAAGAACTTTTAACTTCTGTAAGTGAGAAATTCCTACCTACATACCTGTTTTTCTGTAAATATTCTTTTTATAGATGTGTAGTATTTTTCACAAATGTGTTATTTATTTATTTAAAGCACCAACTTAAATAAGAAATAATTACAATTGATGGTTATACGATACCTACATTCTTGTCTCTACCTATTTATCTTAAATTAACAAACATATTACTGGTAACGAGGCAAAACACGGCGTTAAGTTCCGCCGTTCAACACACCAAACCTACGCAACGTGACTGGCCTCAAAATAACTTACTAAAAAAATGATTATGAGAAAACAGTATTTCTGATGAATCTCTTCTATAACATTTAGTTCTACACCCCATAATTGCGGCCCGCCTCGCCCCTGAACACCTCTGACCTCCTGAAACTTGCAGCCGATCACTATAATTTATGAACGTGCCGCGATTTAGTGCAGCCGAGACAATGGAAAAGTCTTAATTATTTATTGNTATATTATGAAGATTATGTGCAAATAGAGTTACGGGAATTACACACAAATAAAAATAAAATTTGGATTATATACCTACTAAAACTAACAAATATAATATAAATCTCGTAATAGAAGGCCGCAGTACTAAAACATATGTAACTTGAGCACAATATACATGGTACTATTAAGTTAAGCGAGTGGATCGCGGTCATCGTAATCTTGGATAAGGGCTGCTGCATAAATCAAGGGGTGACGCCTCGGGCCTTCACTTTATCTACTGCGGGTGACGCTGGCCCGACATGGAGTAGAGAATCTGGAAAAGATAGGTTTCTTAATAATTATATATGTTATTAAAGGGTTTCCGTGCCAATTTCAGGATTGTAGGTCAACAAGAAGTACAATATATACAAGTTGACAAAATGAAGTTTGCGGGCGTATGCACTTATTTTGGATGAAATCCTATCCTATCCTATCTACGGACTTTTTTCTTTTATTTGTAGTGTAAGTTTTCATTGTGTCCCAAATTTAATAATTGTAGGTCTGTGGGAAGGAATCTCTATATTGTAATAAGCAATTTCTCACGAAATTAAGTAAAAACGATGCATAAAAGATCAACTTTTTTGATTACGATGACTTTGAAGTTTGATTTTTTTGGGCCCCAAGGGACCTAGACCCTGAATATTTAATATTAATTTCAGCTGGACCTCGAGATCGCTGTTCTTTATAGACAGGCAAACAGACAGATAGAGGATGATAACAAGGGATCCTGTAATGGTTCTTTTTGTCCTTATGAACTCTAAAAGATAATTTTATATCAATTGTACAGTTACCGTTACCGTATCAACAGCACCAACAAAAAATCTAACAGATACTCCCTACATTTCATTATTTCATTCACAATTAAAAACAAAACAGCACATGTGTAAAATTATTCTGCCCTTTAAAACTATAATAAATCGTCTTAGTTTACTTCTTGAAACAATTATTAAGGCGTTATTTAAAAGCAAGAGTTGTGTCTAAAGTGGCTGTATACATAAAATAACCCTTACTTAGCTTGTTATAGAACAATCAACACCTATAAAATCGATCTATAAGTACATAAACGCCATAAATGTCTACTCCATTCCATAAACTATACCATCATCGATATTCAATTTAAACTTTTTATGAGATTTAAGAACTTTTAACTTCTGTAAGTGAGAAATTCCTACCTACATACCTGTTTTTCTGTAAATATTCTTTTTATAGATGTGTAGTATTTTTCGCAAATGTGTTATTTATTTATTTAAAGCACCAACTTAAATAAGAAGTAATTACAATTGATGGGAAACGATACCTACATACTTGTCTCTATCTATTTGTCTTAAATTAACAAACATATTACTGGTAACGAGGCAAAGTACGGCGTTAAGTTCCGCCGTTCAACACACCAAACCTACGCCCCGTGACTGGCCTCAAAATAACTTACTAAAAAAATGATTATGAGAAAACAGTATTTCTGATGAATCTCTTCTATAACATTTAGTTCTACACCCCATAATTGCGGCCCGCCTCGCCCCTGAACACCTCTGACCTCCTGAAACTTGCAGCCGATCACTATAATTTATGAACGTGCCGCGATTTAGTGCAGCCGAGACAATGGAAAAGTCTTAATTATTTATTGATAGACTTAGTAAGGACATTTGTGAATTAGTTTTATTGTAGTTCCTTGTAGATACATTGTGTTAAACGCCGTTGGCTCAGTGGGTTCTTGTAGATTGTTTGCGCGGTTCATATTGGTTCGAGTCTCGTTTGTAGGTATTTTATAGTATAATATAGCTTTTTAGCTTCTTCCGTGTATAGTAGAGGCGTGGCGTTGGATTTCGTTTTGACTTCTGAAGGAGTAGTTTTTTTTTTTTTTTTCAATTATACTTTTGAAGGCTAAAGATTAAGGTTGTGGAGAGTTTAAGGATGTTTTTTAAATGTATTAAAAAAACTAACCTTGTAAAGTTAAGAGATAAAAGAAATTTAATTCTTAAAAAATTTTTACAATTATAAATTACGTATTTCTTTAGGCACATTTTTACTAACAATACCTGAAAAAAGTGTACCTACATAATTTACCCGACAGGAGGCAAGGGTTTACTAGTGAATTACTAAATATAATTTGGGTGATATCTTTTTTGGTAAGGTGAAACTCTGTTACTTGAAAAACTTTAATTATGTTCAATTAAAGCTTTTTATACATTCAAGCTTTTTTTAAAATTTTCATTGACGTTAAATCGTTTTGATATACCTATACGTGAATTATTGACGTAAACTGACTATATTTATATTAATAAAAGTCTTTCTGATATATTGTGATTATATTATCGCTTATTCAAGTTACGAAACCTATCATCGGCTACTAGTAAATAATTCCTCGATTTATATTTCACTACGACTATACGGGACTAGCTAAAGGCCTAAAATTAAATATTATACCAATAAAAGGGATAATAATGGCTCTCCCGCATCCGCCGCACCGATAATTCCTCCACTAGCTTCTCAATAAATATACCTTCGACGTTCAGAACTTACGCAGTGTTAGAATATTTCATAATAACGTCAGCCGAGACAGGAACCAGTTCGCCCTTCAGGCCGGAGCAATAAAGGGAATCCCTCTAAACGTGATGTCCCTTCTTATAAATATCAATTTATACGCTACGTCAAATACGGGTAAAGCCTGCCCATTTTCAGGTTACGAATCGGCCGCCATACGTCTTGTAAGCTGTCCATAAATCTTCATTTTTTTCCTTGAAAATTTTTACATAGACCAGACCGTGCCGCTCGGTAATTACCGAGATAGATGTTCTGTCGAAAGTCCTTTTAGAACCTTACTTTGCATGTTTTTCCGTTTTAAACAATTCGTATAAAACCTACTTGTTATCCTTTTCTTGTTTAATTAAAATATTTCAACATGGCAAAGCACATATGTACCTACATAAGTAAGAGCTGGATATAAATTCAATGATGTTATAGCGAAAATCTTATAAAATACGCTCTCGAGTATGTTTAAACATCCTGTACTTTATAGCTTAGGTATATACGCGGCAGCTAAAACACGAATTCCGCGCGGCGTTACTCCATTCGGGAAAAGCGAATCCAAGTTGACATTAGCATTCATTAAATACCGTTCCGACTTAAATTTAGAGTCAACAGACAAAAATAGAGCGATATTTTAAGAGGATTTACGGTACAAATATATGTTAAGTTTGTCAGATATATTATATTTGGGACCAACCCCGAGATGAGGGGGTACGTGAAAACATTCGGGTACGTGCCTCGGCATAATGCCTCTCTCTGGAAGGGCGCTGAGGATGCTAAGCTTCCGTAATTCGTCTTCCAGGAATCCCTAATTTGAAATGTGGATATAGGAATACCGAGAGGTAAATAACGTCTCGGCTCACTAGTAATGGATAAAAATTTGAATATTACTATTGTACTATGAATAATTTTTTGATTAAATTTTGGCTTTTTGCAAGTTTTTATTATAGAATTAAATAAAATCATTAATGAAAATATATAAGTACGCGTTAAATGACTGTAATTTACATTACTTTTTGGCCGCCATTTTCGAAGTTTTTTAGTTGTTAGTAAATTTTTCCGAAGTGTAAAGGAAAATACCATAAGCATTTGTACAATTTTTCTCCTTCCAATTGCTTAATTAAGAACAAAATTTATACAAAAAAGGTTAATTACTAAAAAGTATTTTGTGTAGTAAGTAAACGCGATGGTTGTAGATTCAATTGCAACATCGATGAATAAAATATTTAATAATTTCATTTCTTCGCCCTGGTGTCTAGTTGTTATTCCTCTCCACTCATAAAGCAATGTATTGAGAATTCAGCAGAAAATAAAGTGATGTGAAGGTTCCCAGGTTTATTCTTTCTACCCTATCGTGTTTGGGTAGATAAAAAACCTAACACTTTTAAGTTTCTTACGTATTGAAATTAGTCTTGCTAAGACATTTTCATCGAGGCTCTTTTCGTAATAACAATGAATATATGATTAATTTCATATAGATATTTAAAGAATGATTGACAGCTACTGTTTCAACGTGCCAACGTGTGTTTGCTTATCAATAGAACGCCCTACTTGCGATTCCCGTCCCATGCGGGCATCAAACCGCGACATAGCGGTTGTTAGGTAGTTCAAATACATATGCTCTTATGAATATACCATATTTGTCATTTGTTTATGGTAACTAATTGCTATTTCAGGACTATTGTACTAATTGCGACTATTGGAATAAACATTTTGATTTTATGGATAATTTTTCTATAATAGTTGGTTGTATGTGTATTTCTATAGTTAAATCTAAACAAAGCTAGGCGGAAATATAGGTGAAATTATAATAAATTTGTTATGAAATAGTTTCCATCCATCCATCCATCAGCCTTTTAAAGTCCACTGCTGGACATAGGCCTCCCCCAATGCTCGCCACTCCGTCCGATCCTGCGCCCTTTGAATCCAGCGGGTATGAAATAGTTTACAATAATATAAAGTTACAAATTCGTAACTCAACGTATGACATTCTAATGTTAAAACATCCCCAAAAAAGGGGCAACGTCCCTTTTAAAAATAAAAATAGAAAAAAAAATGTAGTATCGCGTAAAAACAAGCGAAAACAGCAAAAGCATAGTCTAAGCTAAATGGTTAAAACCATAACAAAAGTTTTTCTTCATTAAAACCCCGGTAGCGTTGTGTAAAATTTCACAACTTGTTTCCAGATTAGCGACAAAGCGCTGGGATATCTTAAATGCGGATCTGCTGTAACCAAATCCGTGAGCTCGCGATTTATGAGTTTATTTATCATTAACAAATTATTATTACAGGCGTTTCACTTTTTTGCCGCCATGTTTTAACTTTTTAATGGAATTTTTAATTACATTTGAAATATGTTTTTGTGTGAAATTCAACTAATGTAGAAGCAAATACTTTACACTTATACCTATCTATTTTTTTTATTAACATAAATTGCTGGTGCTATTATTCATTCATTTAAATTTTTATTATATGTATAAAATAAAGTAGAACGAGGAAACTTTAATAGGGGAATGCTTAAGAGAAGTACCTAAGGGAGACACAAAAAGCAGAAGTACTCTCCGAAGCACTATATGAAGAAGCTGATGAGAGTGGGTGAGGTGACAGAGGTATGCAAAGGCCGTGGCGTTTGACGCTCCGATGTTACTGGCTACTCCGCTAGTGAAAAATTATGAAGCTAAACAAAGACAGGAAGGGAGGTCTTGGTTGTGCACAATTTCAACGATTCTGGAGGAAGGTCACGTACAAGACATAAGGGCCTCTCGAAGGGCATTTATGAAGAAGTCTATTACTGCAGGCGAGGCCAAAGAGGTGTAGTCAGAAGAAGAGCGTGTGACGCGGATTCCAATCTCGATATACCTAGATCTTGGTGATCCCGCATTATTTTCAGATCCCGCGTGCTGCGGGATCACAGATGCGGGATTGCGGGACCGGAAATAAGCATGCACAAGACTTTTCCCAAACATGATCACTCGGAATACTAAAAAAATTCTAAGATGTTTCATAAAAATGAACTTCAGCCTAATATTTCAATATATTGGATAATATACGTGGAAGCTTCAAATAAACGAGGACAAAATTACACTATACAAAAATTTTAATTAACATAAATGAGATCAAAGAACTAATTAGTTCTGTCATCATTCCGCTGCCTTTTCAACGGAATGATGAGTTTATTTTTTTTACTTACGAGTGCTCGCAGCTTCTACATGCATTTTCTACATATAAGATTCTATGATTATGATATATGATTCTAGATATGCGGGATCCCGCAAATATCGCCTTCAGAATTCGGCGGAAAGTGGAGAGCGGAGTGACTTAACACTATGCTCCCCTAAGGCAACTTAATACATGCGGGATACGGCGTTAATCTGAAAAAAATCAAATAATAACATGTTTTTGATAATATTTCCTTCATTCAAAGCCTAAGAATAAAATATCTTGTGTACAGACGGCTATGCCGTGGCAAAAGAGAGCTAGAGGCGGGCGAGGCCCATCTGCGCCCGCTTCCAAGATTCAATTAAATTTTTACTGAAGATAAGCACGCAGCCGCGCTGTTGTCAACTATTACGTGTTGGAATGACAATGGAACTTCGCTATTTTGATAATTTACTTTTTTATAACAAATGTTTATAATTTTCTGATCGCTTTTAGTAATATGCCGCGTTTTCACATTTTTTGTATGAAATTATTTGTTAATTGTGTGAAATAACGAATGTTTATGCTTATAATATTATTTAAGATTTTCAGACTTTATCTTTTTTAATCCTGTTAAATAAAAATGGCATAATGAGATGTTCCAATATTAGTAAGAATATTATTTGGCTATTTCTTAAATGACGCTTATTTCTTCTAATCTTCTTAATCTCTTCTTAACAATGGATTCGTATTGTGTCCTTTCTTACGAATTTCNTCCTGCGCCCTTTGAATCCAGCGGGTATGAAATAGTTTACAATAATATAAAGTTACAAATTCGTAACTCAACGTATGACATTCTAATGTTAAAACATCCCCAAAAAAGGGGCAACGTCCCTTTTAAAAATAAAAATAGAAAAAAAAATGTAGTATCGCGTAAAAACAAGCGAAAACAGCAAAAGCATAGTCTAAGCTAAATGGTTAAAACCATAACAAAAGTTTTTCTTCATTAAAACCCCGGTAGCGTTGTGTAAAATTTCACAACTTGTTTCCAGATTAGCGACAAAGCGCTGGGATATCTTAAATGCGGATCTGCTGTAACCAAATCCGTGAGCTCGGGATTTATGAGTTTATTTATCATTAACAAATTATTATTACAGGCGTTTCACTTTTTTGCCGCCATTTTTTAACTTTTTAATGGAATTTTTAATTACGTTTGAAATATGTTTTTGTGTGAAATTCAACTAATGTAGAAGCAATTATTTTACATTTTTACCTATTTTTTTTTATTAACATAAATTGCTGGTGCTTAGTCATTCATTTAATTTTTTATTACATGTATAAAATGAAGTAGAACGAGAAAATCTTAATAGGAGAATTCGTAAGAGAAGTATCTAGGGGAGACATCGGTTGATCTTTGATAATAATGTAGGTAATACTGAGGGAAGGTCACGTAAAAGCAGAAGTACTCTCCGAAGGATAGATATGAAGAAGCTGATAATAGTGGGCGAGGCGACAGAGGTATACAAAGGCCGTGGCGTTTGACGTTTCGATGTTTCTGGCTACTCCGGAGAAAACTCGTGAAGCTAAAAAAAGAAAGAAAGGGAGATCTTGGTTGTGCACAGTTTCAACGATTCTGGAGGACGGTCACGTGCAAGACATGCCTCTCGCAGGGCTTATATGAAGAGGTCTATTACTGCGGACGAGGCAAAAGAGGTATAGTCAGAAGAAAGCGTGTGACGCTGATTTCCAATCTCGATATACCGAGATCTCGGTGCTGCGGGATCCCGCATTATTTTCAAATCCCGCGTGCTGCGGGGTCACAGATGCGGGATTGCGGGACCAGAAAACACCGATGGTGTTACTCTTGTTGGTGTTGCTCGTGTTCTCGGAATACTAAAAATGTTCTATGATGTTTAATAAAAATGAACTTCAGCCTAAAATTTCAATATATTGGATAATATACGTGGAAGCTTCAAATAAACGAGGACAAAATTACACTTTACAAAAATTTTAATTAACATAAATGAGATCAAAGAACTAATTAGTTCTGTCATCATTCCGCTGCCTTTTCAACGGAATGATGAGTTAATTTTTTTTTATCCACGAGTGCTCGCGACTTCTACATGGCAAAATAAAATCTCCCAGAATTCGGTATAATAATAAGTACCTAGGTCGTAGACATATCGTAGATTTGAACATAAAACATAGCCGACGCTTCCCTTATGTCTTTTGTTTCAAAATGTTTGACACTGTTTTTTTTTCTTTATCGTTATACAAATTATTAATTTAAGGCGGTCGTAGCGCGGTGGTACAACGCTGTAACTGTAAAAGCGACGGTTGTGGGTTCGACTCCCAGCGATTGAAATAGTAAAAGCTGTATTTAAATCGGTTAAGTCATTTTTGAGATAAAAAAACATATATATTGTTTTATTCATCTTACTCGTACATGAGTAACTATATTTTCTATATGCAGGATCCCGCAAATAGAGAATCCCTTCAGAATTCGGCGGAAAGTGGAGAGTGGAGTGACTTAACACTATGCTCCCCTTAGGTAGGCATCTTGATACATGCGGAATACGGTGTGAATCTAAAAAAAAATCAAATAATAATATATATTTGATAATATTTCCTTAATTTAAAGCCTAAGAATAAAATATCTTGTGTACAGGCGGCTATGCCGTGGCAAAAGAGAGCTAGAGGCGGGCGAGGCCCATCTGCGCCCGCTTCCAAGATTCAATTAAATTTTTACTGAAGATAAGCACGCAGCCGCGCTGTTGTCAACTATTACGTGTTGGGATTACAATGGAACTTCGCTATTTTGATAATCTACTTTTTTATAACAAATATTTATAATTTTCTGATCGCTTTTAGTAATATGGCCGCGTTTTCACATTTTTTTGTATGAAATTATTTATTAATGTGAGAAATAACGAATGTTTATGCTTATAATCTTATTTAATATTTGGAATCTTTATCTTTTTTAATCCTGTTAAATGAAAATGGCATAATGAGATGTTACGAGACAAAGTCCTTCAATATTGTTTGGTTATTCCTTAAATGACGCTTATTTGTTGTAATCTTCTTAATCTCTTCTAAACAATGGATTCGTATTTTGTACTTTCTTACCAATTTCTACTATCTGGTATAAAAGATACCTACCTAAAAAAAAATACCTGCCTATATAATTACCTTCTCAATTGCAATTGATATCAATGGAGATGCTATTATGACACCTAATAATCGACTACCAACCTGGAGCGGGGCTCGTAAATGAAAAATAAACATGCGTCGAGCATTATGTGCGATGTCACACGAATTATCACTGTTTGTGCTCGTATATTTGTACGTAGAGATATATTTTCATATATGAAACATATTTTTGTTAGTTTTATATAGGAATTAATAGAATATTTTTTAATAAAAGCTGTTTTTTAGCTTTAGTTCGCTTCCCACATTAGGAAATGAAATATTTAATAGTTTTATTTAGAGTGGAAAATGGGGAACGCATTGTTTTTATACTAGATTCCTTCTGTCTATACTGCTGTGTGTCGGCGTGATACAGCGTGAAGCTGAAAAAAAGCTGAAATCCAGTTAGGAATAGAGCAATTGTTTATATAACTAACTATATAACAAAAATATTAAAAATAAGAAAAGTTAACCATACAGGCTAATTAATTAATTTTGTATACGGTATATTCTTTTATTACGATTATTTTCAAACATTATTTGTATACATATGTTTCATTTGCTACGATAAAAACCACTAGCTTATTACCACGCAAAAATTTTGTAAAAACATTTAATTTTTATTACACGACTAATTGTAAATTACAAAATGCTAAACGTGCGATAAAAATCTTTAAATAAACAAAATTAATTCATAATTAGATTATCTTAAAATTATTTTCTAGATATCTCACTTATAATTTCTTGCGCAATTACGTAAACAGGTTTTTGTACATTTTATAAGGCGAAACCAGTTGTAAAAGGAATGTCTTGACATCTAAAGTAATTATTTAGTGTCAGTTGATTTATTTACTTGATTTATTATCTAATTTACATAAGCATGTACTTAAAAGTCGATATACTACTGATGAGATAAGCATAACTGATCTAAAGATTAAAAACCACTAATTAAGACATTATATATATTTAGGTATATATTTAATTAAGTAATATTCAAAATTGAAATAAAAAAATCTATGAGACACATTTAAAAAATATACGTTGGCAAAAAAAAATAATATAATTCTATAAATTATATATCTAGTTCCGTCACTCATCACGCAATGCCTCCAAAATTCAGCGGAAAATAGAGAACAGAGTGTCATAACACTAGTTTCCCTCTGCCTATTCTACTGTGTGCGGGATGCAGCGTGAAGCTGATTTAACATTTTCATTTAGGCCGAAAACATACATAATGATTATTTATTCAATAACAAAACGTAATATCCTTATATCGCCCAAAACAAATTACCATAGGAAAGAGATTCAAAAGTTTCCCTACACTCATACCCATTATAAGTTTGCCAAGAAAAACGCTTCTACACACGTCGCTCGGTGTTTTTTTCTCTGCGCACTTTTCTAAGTGCCATAAATCTCTCTCGTAAATAATTGAAACGATATTTTATGCCAAACATCCTGCGGGTAGGGAGTTGTCGCGGGTACCACCTGCCGCCCTCTTCTAACTTGTACCACTTCCACTTTAATTTGGTTGCGTAATGTATTTTCAATTACATTCAAAGTAGAACCTGATTTGTGGTTCAATGAAAATTGGATGAATTCGCTTTTAAGTTTTTCGCTCGAGCTGGTTGATGGTGAAGGGATGGTTTCTGGAATGTAGCTCCCAAGGGCAAAATAAGGTTGTTTTAGAAAAAGAAATAGGTAAAACATTTTTCTGTATTGATTTTTGGGTATTATCATAGACATAGATATATTTTTTTGCTATAAACACTATAGATGGAAGTTATTGCTGCATCACATTGTGCCTTAGAAGGGAACAATCGTGCTTTTTATTTTACCATATGCCTTGCTTTATTTGTCTACAATTATTCCATTCCGTAGGGGTACTTTATAATTACGATAATGACAAATAAAAATCATTAATGCAAATTACAATTTGTACTTGTGAAATATCAACAACGAAAATGATTTACCTGTACACGTGTACCTGCATCAAGTATAAGCTGTGCAAGTATTATTAATTATATAAATATGTATGTAAATATATTTAAATTACAGATCCGATTCGGCCTTGCTTCGGTGAGGTCGCACAATTGGGCTATTATATTTATTTCGATCCCTTGTCGAAGTNAAAATTGTCATAGGTTTTGCTTCGTAGAATAAATTAATCGGGGATATCTCATTGTGATTATTACGTGTCCAAATAAATTCACATAGACGTTTTTAATGTTTTCAATTGAAATCTAAAATATTTTAATTATTTGTTATATATATAAATGGGCCGTAACGCTTAGGGTAGGTACTACAAGTAAAAAACATAAATAAGTTTATAATTTTGCAACAAGAGTGTGTTCAAAAGATTTTTCCATGCGACATACTTTTTATATAAAAAAATTTCAATTGTTAAACTAATATAACGTAATAGTAAGTATATTACTTGCTCGATTTATTTTAAATAACATAAATTATCACAATTCAATGTAAATGTTTACACACGTAATATATTAACTGGCCGTTTAACATTTTTAAAACCCTTAATTTCCTCACTCAGCCCACGAGCACCAGCTACGCTACGTGACTAATGAAGCGAACTTTTCTCTTTGTAGCGACTGTTTTCAAACTCAATGGGATTTCGTGTTTCTTTCCAAATACATTATATTTCAAAGCAATAAGTCATATGTATAATGAATTAGGGCGATTTGTTTTGGTACCATCTAAATTTATAGACCAAATCGGAGTTTTTTACACTCGTCTCTCTCTCCGCCATTGTGATCGCCTTAAGCCCCCAACTTTTTTATCGTCCTCACCACTGACACTTTACGAGTTATTAATAGGTTGTCAAAGGTTTATTTATTTCTCTATTTTGACAGTGGATCGTTTTTCGTCGTACATTATGGGGGCAGGATTGAAAATCTATCATATTCAGGTTCTCGTAAATTCGCAGTGATATAGTGGGCGACACGGTAATAACTCTGCGATCGCGTCGGCTAGTGCGGACGGATGTGACGCGCGTTAAATAATCACGTTGGATATTAAAATGGCCACCGGATATGGATTTTTGGGATTGCACCACTCATTATGTTTTACCCACGAGCTAGTATTTATTGTTGAAATTATTTTCTTTATTAAAAGGTTGATGTTTATAATGTGTTAAGATTTCAATAGCTTCAAAACTTTTTTAAATACGTACCTATCTACCGATAATACAATTTATAAATCTGTAATAAGTAACTCAAATTAAAATATTACTTCTGGCAAAGTAAGAACAACTGAAACAGAAGTTTTTCTGTAGACTTCTTATTTTTTTTGTAATGATATAGTCAAAAAAGTTTTCCCGGTATAAATAGATGCTTAACCGCTAAATTAATTAGCTTCCTTCGAAAATAACAATCTGTTATTACACAAACGATCGTGATAAGACATCAAAGAGTACCTTAGCGCCCCAAATGATCACTGAACTCATACTTATCCAAAATTTAGTTTTTGCTATAGTAGAAGTACGTGCGTACGTCGATCTCTCCTTTTTAAGGAAAGTGTATAATTAAAGGGACCGCTATATAAGTGATAAGTACTGAGTTAGTTGTTTCATATGTCTTTGTACTGTGAAGGTGTACTTTATATTTATTGGTGATAAATAAATATATCGTTATTATAATTCTTAAATAGTGATTTAAAACTAATTTTAAATTAAAAGTGTTATTGCAAATGTGAACATTTGTAAACATTTCAAACTCAAGGAAAACGGTACTAATTGATCTAAATGAGGTAAGTTTGTTCATACATTTACTTTCTCTAATAGATATAGTTAATCTATAATAAAATTTATATTATTTCTACGCTCTACGAAATAAAATTAAATTCAAGGAAAATGAAATATTAAATATTTGTATTTCCTCTCTCTGGTTAGGCATAATGTGGCGATGAGTATCGTAATGCTTCCAAAATTAAAGAAATAATAATATTATATAATAATTCCTAAAGAAATAATAAAACAAAATCATCATATAATTTCATAATATAATAGCTAAACACAGTAAAATCCTCTCTTATCTCATTCTCTTAGCTTAGCTAGTAATTTATTCAATAAATTATACATTCTTAAGTTCATTAACAAGCGCAAGAGAACAAAATCCCTATAACAACATGAAAATACCTAACGTAACGTATTTCAGTGTTATCTCTTACGCAACACAACACTTATAATGTATGTATGAAGCGAAGGTCTGTATGCTACTTCCTTCTTATGTAGGTTCTTTTTTTCAGCTATAAAGCATTGTTGGCTGCTTTATTCCTTGATTTATAAGAGACGTTGGGAAGACAAATAGCTGGATTGTGTTCCAAATTTTTAAAGCCACATTTCGTTTCGCTCATACTCACACCCCCTTTAAAATGGGATAGGAAATCTGATTATATAGATAATTGCTGTGCTCATAGCGGTATCTAAGGCCATCGTGGCACAGTGGTACGGTTATTGACAGTATTTGGTGTTTGGTGATTTATTTTGCGAAATGTTAACAAATTTCTAAATTATTTTCATCTTTCTCGCTTTTAGACTATTTAACAATTTGATTATTTAACATAATATTTCGGCAGAAAGTGAACGAAATATTTTGCCCTGACAAGAAAGAATAAAATTTGCTTAGAACATGTAAAAGTGTTGTAAACCACGTGTCTTAGTTTATTCTATATTTTAGGGTGGTCCATGAACTGTGTTCAAGGGGAAGATTTTTTGTTTTTAAATTATTCATTCTACCTGAAATTCAATATAGTATATAGTTCGTAGAGGCAATGGTGACGGAGCTGCGTCACACTGTGAGCACGACGATAGTGAGTTTGATTCCCACTCAGGGATTCCCAATCCCCCATCGATCTGGTAGGAAGAAGAAGCTTTCAGTCTCTCAACACACGATGTTTCAAAATAGTCTTAATTTTTTATTCTCTTTCCTTACTCAGACATCCATAGACAGATCCCATATATGGGATGAAGTGTAAATGTTATAAAAAAATATCAGCTAGTATACATGCCTATAATATTTTTAGGGTCCCACACACATCACATCACAGAAGTAAAAATCGCGAGCGATCGATGTCACTTTGTTGTCTCTCTATCAAGATTATTAGTACAGAATATCCGATGAGCGAGTTCGACTAGCCCTTGACTGGTGTTTTTTGTTAAGACGAACATTATTTTGTAGGCATCTATCGATCGATCGATCTATTGGACCGATTTAACGGGAAATTCTCGTATTTCTATAAGTCTTACGACTGGATTTATTTGCGCTTCGAAACTTTTTCCACATAATTCAGCCTTCCCGGATTTATGTCAGCATAATAATTGATCGCGGTTTCACCGACGACGATAACAGCAGTTTGATTTTTTTTTCTAAAAAAAATTAAATTATTTTTATTAATTTTCAAATTTTATTATATTACAGGTTACAATATTGCTCCTTTAGATGATTTATGTTTTAACATAGTTGGTAAATGTGTCACTACACCTACGCGATCGTTGAGATTTCGATTTCCATTCGATCAAATATTTATTACGTAACCATAAGGAATAGAGTAATCATGACGACACATACCAAATTTGATTTATCCCGCAACCGAACTAACTAATTAAATGTATGAAAATTGTATGCAAATACTGAATAAGCTAATAACAACAATTACCACCATTGATAGAAACGTCAAACCACCATCACACCCTTATCAGTTACCTATCACCATCGAACTATCCAATAAAAGTCAACACTTAACTGCGATCGCGACTTAATTTTTACCCCATAAAAGCCCCCACGAATCGCGATACGGTATGGAAATTCGGCCGTCGTCGGCAATATTCGACAATATTCGGGCGAACGTGCGTCCCGAGTTAAATTGCCTATTTATTCTTAACTTCATATATTACTTTACGCGTGTTGTCTGCGCAAAGCGATATTTATTGTTTGACCGTTATTGCGTCCAATGACGTATTGGTGGTACGTAGTCGTGCGGGTTAAGGATGGTTACGGCGTGACGTATCTAGCTAGTATGGAGCTAGCTAGCTGTACGTACTAGGCTGGTCTTAACTTGTAAGAGCTTAGTGGTACCTAAGAACCTAATACTTTGTAGTATGTAGGTATGTTTATTTAAAATTTTAATTTAAAGTGTCAAATTTGTATTAGCTTACAGTTAAAAAGATTATCATTTTAACCACTTTTTTATTAAAAATTACTTCTCCTTACAATAATTTGTAAAGAAGTAATATTCTTGTTACATTTTCAATACTTTGATACAAATTGAGTAGTAGTATTTTATGTAGGTTAAATTTATTTTTTAAAACTGCTACTTCATATTATACCTGTTATTCTAGTGTTGAGATACTCCGTTCAAATTAAAACGTTTTGCTTTTTCACTACCCTATTTTTTAGTATATCTACTTAAACATATGCTACTATGTTAGGTGTCGTCACAAAAAGAGCAGTCATTATACTAAAAGCATATTATGTTCCTCCGACTTAACCCTATAAAAACTTTAAGAAACGCAAAGATAAAAATAAATGCATAAGAAAACAAACTGTTAATTTCTTTACTATTTTCATACAATATAATTAACATTGACTTTTAGGATATAAAACATATTTTTCTTAATCTAAGAAGATTCTTAGAATATAATAGACCATATTATAATGGCGCTTTCCACTTACAAGTATAATAGTGATTTTTGTATTAAATACTTTCCCAACGTCTGTAGGGGAGTAATGAATGCCGGTTATTTACGAGCCGCAGACTGGCAGACGATAGATAACGTCCCACCCAATATCATATCGCTATTACATTTGGTACCGAGTGACTTATGTTTGGATTGGAACTGTAAGTGGGTTATTGCAGGTTCTAATTTTAGGAGGGAATCCTGGAATTTGTTGGTGGTGTTGCTTATAATCATATTTTGTTCGCGATATTGTGGTTAGTAATGTACTACGTAATTTATTAACATTATAATAAATACTTAATGAAATAAGTTTAATACATTAACAAACTCACCAAATAAATAAGTACCCTTTTACATAAAAGGAAATTAAAAGACAATTAAGTTGAAACGATACATAGATACTAAAAAAGAAACTTCCATTTTACGCTTCGGAGAGAATAGGAATAAGTTGACAGGGACTTGGTCTCTGAATTATGTTTCTGAAGATAAACGACATGGGCGAAATGAAGTCGCGACCCTCACCCCCCTCCCCCTCCCACCCAGGCGGAACATAAATTGTGAAGAAAAATCCGCGACGGCTTCGCTCCGAACGTGTGATTTGTTTTATTAATTGAAGTCGTTGCGGTTAAAGTTTTATTTGTTTTTTTATATATAAGTATATTTCTTATATAATTCGCATATAAATTATTTGGAAGGAATGTTTTTTTTAAATGTCAGCCATTATTTGTGTATGTCCTTGCTATGTAAGTTTTGTGGGTGATGAATAATTAATTTCAATAAGATGTGATTAATTTATATTCATTCTGAAATACGAACTTACTTATATGATTTTAATCAATTTATAGTATTTAATAAATGGATCTAATTTATGTGGATATATTATTTCTTGAAATGAAAACCTCGTTTGAATCCCAAATCGTATAACCTATATAACTTACGAGAAAGTTATACAGTATCTAATTCAATAGCAGCCCTCGTGACGGAAATAAATTACATACATCGTACTAAAAAGTTCATAAGAAAACTTTGCTTAATAAACATTTATTCGTCACCCATTATATATGATTAGGAATAATAAATAATCATTTCAATAGCAATTTTCACTAAAAGCGATGTAACATCTCATAATCGGGCCGTTCCAACGGAACTTTCTCAAGAACTATCCTTTATAAGCAATCGTCCTTTTTACTGTTTTTCTTACATTAATAACGTCCACTATCTCCTGAAAGAAATCTCCGCTGACCTGTATTATTGTCATAGGGAAATTTACAGCTCTCATTTATTTGGCGATGTCCCCTCTTATTTTCCGTTCCAGGCCAATCCGATAGACGCTACTGTTGAAAATTTTTCGTAAGCAGCAATACATCTTGCCGCGAGTCCTATCTCAGGGCGAACATTCGACGGCCGCCCCTATGCCGAAATCAAAGATTATTTTTGTAGGAAAGATGTGGCAATTTTGTAATTAAAAAAAAATATTTTTTATTGGTAGAAGCGTTTTTTGCAATTGTACCCATTGTCAGAAGAAAAGGTTATTTTTTTAGTACAGCTGGGAAGCACTTGAGTGGTATTTGATAGATTTGATTTTCATTTTAATAAATAGGTAAGTAGTACGTTTCGATTTTTCTCTGCTCCAAGTTTTGAATAATAAATTGTTGTTAATATAATTGGCCCCTATTTTCCAATACGCAATGCTTCTAAGATTCCAAAATTGTAGTTAAAATATTCACTAAGATCTAGATTTTTTTCTGCCTCAAATTACGTATGTGATACATGGACTATTTGAACAAGGGAACTTTTTATTTTGAATTGATAACTATCATTTAATTAAAAATAGATACCTACTTGTTAAACATTATGAATATTTTCTTCTAAAAGCTGACGATTTAATTCTTTAAATTTGCTTCGCTAGAGTTATTTAAAGGTAGGTACGATTAAAAAGTAGAGGTACATAAATAAATACAGGTATTAGTATTTTTAATTTAATATTTGTTTTAATAAAGTTTAAAAATAAACTAAATATAATTCTTGAAAGCCAGTCTATAATTTACTTGCGCTTTATTTTGCCTCCTCTTGTCCTCGGCCCCCTCCATCCTAACGTTGAAACCACTTGTGCCAATTTTCTTAGGGACTTCTTCTACTTAACTCGGCCTACGGCCTACTATAATATTTACGATTACAATAGACTTATGGTTTATGGAATTACAAATTAAAATTTAAGATTCTGTAGTTTGACTTGTTTAGCCAAGATGGGGATTTCTTAGAAAATTTTTCTTTTAGATGTGAAAAAAGGAAGAAATATATAATTTGTAAAAAATAAAGTAAATGCAAATTTTAAAATATTATATAAATTTTAAGAAGTAGGTAGTAGGTACCTACCAAAAAATGCACCTGTACCCAAAGTTGTAAATAAATATTAAATATTCAATTTCTAAGAAAGAATAAACACGTGTCAGAATGTTGTCAAAAGGTCTCATAAATTATATGAAAAAACCGACTTTTATGTGTTTTTAAAACGTTGCATTCATCACAATGAATTAAAGAGCCGTATCAAAAAACAAAGTAACACTTTTGAAAAGGCCGAAAAAAACTGAGTCACCCGCGATCACTGTCCGTGGCCCTACTTTTATTTCATGTAGGTAAATTATTTCCCAGCGTCATAACTCTCTGCCTCGACCTAAGGCCACGGCCACACGAGGCCCAATAAATCCCGCCTGTCTGGATCAGGTGACACCACCTTCTTTATGTTTTTTCCCAAGCCATTTTACGGAAAAGATAAAAATCTTTACATATTTTGACGCTGCTTTACGGGGCTTATTCTCAAATTACGCGCATCCATTATGTAATACTGAGAATGAAACAGTTTGTTTTTGGCCGCGACTTTATATCGTGGTTATGATAATATGAGTAGGATAGACTACGTTTGGAAGTTTTTTAATATTAGTAGTCTTCTATGATATGTAGATAAGGTAAAAGAGTTCATCTGCAGGTTAAAAAGTACTTGTATTACAGCTAATTTATTTATTTTTTTTAAATTCGATATAGGTAGGTACAGAGTACATAATACGAAATTTGTTTCCAAAATGCAATTAAATAAGTCATTATATCAATACCGAAATCATCATATGAAAGATATTAAAGTCAAATTACCTTTATAATGTACAAAAAAATAAATTTACAAAACATTTTTACACAAAAATACTTGCCTCAGCAAAAGCGACAAACCACTCCCATCAATCTCGATGTTTGTTTAAACTTTTCTAAGCGAAAACCCATAGATTTCAAAAAAACATGAACTAAGAAGAGAAAAATTAGTGCACTTTTCCATTGCCCCCGATCCACGAATACCGTACAAGAGTTACTGCGCACACGAGCGATGTATAAAACATTAGTAGATACAGAAAAGTACCGGAGCACACTGACTGGCGTCTATGTACCGTACACCGCACTGGGCAAAACGAAAATATATTACTTTTGCGAAGATTTAGGAGTGTTTGGACCGAACAATAATGTCCGGCTTTTGTGGAAAAAGATAGATGGCGATGCATAGCTTAGGTACCTACATGGAGAGAGAGTTTTTCTTTTGTTAGCTGATGAAACTTGGTGGTTTGCTAATATAAGGAAGGTATTAATAACGTTTAGATATAATTTCTTTCTTCCTTCAATATAATTAACAAGTTAATATAGTTTTAATATGTTATTTATTAGTTAAAAATATTGGTATTTTTAAGGTTTTTGTTTATAGTGATATTTAACTCAATAAAGCTATAAGTTAAATTTTAATAATTGTTCAAAATAATACGTTCAATACAATATTTTATTACTGAAAATTAACTGAAAGATTCCAAACTCATAATAATAATAACACAATAAACTTAATACTATTACTTAAAGCTATATAACATAAAAAAATAGATATTAACAAACAAACTTATTATCTCTAGAAGGGACACGGATGTCACCACTTGACTCATATCAGTCAACTTTCCATATGCGCGTGCGCATCGTGACTTGCAGGGGAATCGTCTATTAGAGCACAGGGCTTTTGTGTATGAAGTATACTAATCTACATATTGACTCTAAATTATCTGTTTTGTTATAACAAACTACTATAGGTACTTGTACTATATATAGTACGCATTGTTACGGTATTGGAAGATTTACTCGTAGTATTAGTACAGAAAATAATTATATTATACCTATATATTATATTAATTAAGAAATTGAATTGAATTGATAACGTGTAGAGTTTCGATTAACATTTTAATATAACAAATTTAAAAATATCATACAAGAAGTTCGTAAAGAAATCTTTTGATTAGAAATAACATGTTGCTATGTTGAGAGATTGGTTTTTTATTTTGGGTTAAGAAGAGTCATTTAGATGTAAATTATACTGTAAACTGTTTTGTAAAGTAACTTATGAAACAACTATTAGAAAAAATAACAGAAAACAAAATATCTTGTTAGGTATAAGTAGATATCTACTGTATTAATAATAATTTAATTAGTGATACTGTCCTCAATATTGAATTTTTTTAAAGTATTGCCTAAAAACCTATAACTTAATACTTACTTATTTTACACAAATAAGTTTTTTTATAATTATTGTTAAAGAATAACGAAAATAAATTATAACCAAAAACATTCCCCTCGTCCCTTCCAGTAAAAACCCCGCATCTCTACATCGGCGTCCATAAGTCATTTAACTAGGAACTGAATTTGGTGTGAAGTGGGCCTTTAATTTATTGGATTAAGGGCATCCCGCTAAGTCACCACCTGTGGAACGACCCGCTTCAATGGCTCGAGCACTACTTTAATTACTTTTATAAAGTGTCTCTACATTACTCAACCAGTAATTGCTATCGCTACCGACTAGTAAAGATATTTAGATAAGGAAGCTAATTTTGTTCTTTCGTGATTAATGCCTGTACGTAATTATTTCCGTTTCAAATAAAAATTGATTAAATGCAACAAAAAACAATGCTTTTAAGCAAACCCAAACAAATGTCAACAAATTTTAATTATTTGACAGCTACGGAAATACGTTATCTAATTAATTAACATTATCTATACTCTAGGTATGTTTCTATGCGAAAAACTTCTCTTGTACAACATAGATTGTGAATAACATTATATAAGATGTGCCAATTAAATATTTAAATTTAAAAAAAAATGCTAAATTTTTTCATAATTTATTTAATATCATAGTCAGTGCCTGCCACGGCGCCATGCTCGCGACTGCCGTGCCCCCTCCACTCGCGCTCTCCGCCCATAAACATGTCACTTCGGGCCGCATAGCTCGATTTACGACTTCTCACTCTAACTCGCCCATAACTCTGTCAAACAAAAGGGAAAGCTATATGCACGGCAGTCCCAAGCGAATAGTTTAATTTACACACACAAACGAAATCAAATGAGCTAGTATGCGAGTTACAACGCGAGTGTAGTAATAATTTTGAGATCAAACTTGCTTATTTACGTAATTTTTTGGAAAATTATAAATTTTAAAGGAATAATCAGTAGAATTGGAGAGCTATGACACATTGTAGAGACAGAGAGTATAGACAAACTTTTTTTGCACTAGGTTTATTCTTAAAGTTTTGCCTATGCTATAAAAAGCTCTGAGCTTGGTGTATCAGCGGGCCCGTTACGTTAAATTTAACGGTCGGCAAAGAGTGCAATATTTTCATCCCTCTCCAACTCACATTTCCCAGATCGTAAATCTCGAAATGGCCGCATGTAGGTTACGCACGCCATCCGCGTGATTTGGGAGAGAGCACATAAACTATAGTTTTCTCTGTTTTATTGCGCGTTTTACTGCGCGCTAAAGGAGACGAGAGTATATCGTTAAAATCAGCTGTTTAGGTTATGCTTCAAACGTGCTCAGGAATGTGGCGAACGAAATGTTCTGTGCACTGACTGGAATGATACTCTACTTGGGAAAATATTTGATACATATATTTTTCTTTTTTTTTTACTTTATGGCTTTATTAACAATTAATGATACTATGAGGTGCTGTTACATCGGGCGGAAAGATAAAAACGGAGTGTCTTAACACTTATTACTAGGAATATGTTCTTATGCACGATAAATATATCTACATCGATATTTTATTAATTTGTTTATATAGGACGCTTTTATTAACCTTATTTGTATACATTGATAAATGTAAGGAAATCATGTAAGGATATTTAGAACCTTTATTCAATACATCCAAGACACATAATTATTTCTATTGAGCGAGTACATATCTCTGGATTCGTTGATAATACTGTTTTAGCAGAGCGTTCACCTTCCTTTCGAGACAACCAGGATAACTGAACTAAATGAACTAAATAAATTAATTTACAAATTAATCTAATCTAGCTTCACACTGTATCAATGTAGCGAAGTACCAAATACTACGGTCCCTATATACCTCATCATTCATCTTCCTTTCATTCTTTTTCTGTAATACCCACGTTTCCTATCGTATAACAGCATCAGTGCCAACACTGCATTGTGTACAACGATGTGTAGAGTTTCCATGAACATTGTGATCAATGCAGCTAATTTATTATTAACCCTATTACCAGCAGCAATACGTTTCCTCATCCATCTCATATCTTCCATTTCTACTGAACATAGTTCCAAAATATACATTTTCATTTTTTTGTTTTTATATATTACTATTTACACTTTTTTTCAAATACCAGAACTAGGCTTAGACCATTATTTTCACATACTTCTTTCAGAGTGGTGACTAATGATTGCAATTCACATTCTGATGATGTAATGGGCACTGCATCTTATGCGTACAGCAGTCAATTAACACTGCTCACCTACTTTCATTTTCATGTTATTTTACTTCAGTCCTTGGAGATCGAACTATCCAAATACAAATTGAACAACCAAGCTGACATGGCGCACCTTTGTTTAAAACCCGATTGGATGGCAAACCAGGGCAACTGGCATGTTGCTTCTACTCGCACGCAAGCTGAGTGATCTCTACAAAGAGACTTTGCAGCCTGCAGCAAGAGTTCGCTCACATTCTACCGGAGTACTAACTTCCAAAATTTCGTTCTAATAACGCTGTCTATCTGGAGGACGGAGCAACAAATAATTTACAAATTATATTCCCATTTCATTTTATTTGTGCATAAAGAGTGGCTATCAATCATATCATGTTTTGGATATTAAAGGATGTCCAATGTAAGTACATAGACGACAAAAAAACTTTTATAAAAAATATGACAATATATTATCATATAAAGCTACAATCGATATTGGCAGACCAGGTGAGAAGAGCCAGCAATAAACTCAACAGTTGCTTTTGTTAATGATAATGTTATAAATACAACTCATAATTATTATATGGACTGCCAGATATCCTGTATGATAGTCCATTGATATTAAATTGTAGACATTTTATATTGTAATTATTCCTAAATAATGTAATAGGCTTCACTTGTTAGTACTAATTGCTTTTTCACTAATTTTAACCTTTTAATTAGGCATTACAAGATTGTGTTTACTTCTAGTTCCTATCATGAGTCTATCACTGATTTTATTATAACAGTGACTATAGATATCTATTATTGGACCATCAGATTATTATAGTACCTACCTATACAACGCGAAGCAATAATTATATAAATACCTGCATATTTTAAAATATCTCAGAGCAACATCTTGAGATTTAAATTTATAAATCGATTAAGTAAATATTGAATGTAGGATCTAAGTGATTAAGATAGTATGCTATGAAACCAGCTAAAATAAACAAGTCAAGCAGTATCGGAGTCTGTCATTTGTCTGTATTTTTTATTTGAATTTATCTGCAAGTAAAAGTTTCCAGCAGAAATTGCACAAGAGCTTCCAAGGTCCAATAGATTCCAATCTATACTTTCACGTGGATGAGAAGAACACTGTTGATTCCATCACATTGAAAGGTCCCTCTTTAATTATAAGACTAAAATTTGTTAAATTTGTTAACTGGTTCAGACTTTACTTTGTTTCAGTCAACCTTGAATAATAACAAATATCCAAACAAACGGGGTGAGCTAATTAAAACCGTTTAAAAATGCGAGATGTAACAATGTATGTGAATACATTTGACACCTTTTCGAATTTTGCTACTTGTACCTATTATGCAATATGTAGGTACATAGGTATAAAAGAAAGATTTGTCATGGACCATTTGAGAAGATCATTTGTAAAAAGTTCAAACTTTAATAAAAACATAGCTAACTATAATATGTATTTTGCAATCGTTCTTGAAACTGAATCGATGAGACTGAAAGATAAAAGAATGGAATGGATGAGGCAAGCAAGCAAGAATATAAGCTTGGTAGGAAAAAAATTAAATCAAATGCCTATTTAATTATTCAGAATATAGTAAACTTAATTACCAATTTACTAAAAGTAAATCAAATAAAATTTTGAATTGTGATAATGCTTTGCTTATTTTGCCGTTGTTATCTTGTTATCGTTTTATTTTCATTGTCATATTATTATGCAGCGGGCTATAAAAGGAAAAAAAAAATGTTATAAAATTATACGTAGGTAATAATTTTAAAATCGTAAAGTATGTTCCTACATTACAAAATCATCTTAGCATACAGTAATCATTTTAGTTCAACAACAAAAAACCTGCTTTTGTATATAAAACAAATAAAAGTAACAAATAACTACATACCTCTACAATGCTACAATGAATTTGTTACTATCAAAGGAAAAAACAATTTGTTTAAAAATATATTTATTTTTTCTAAACAGTAGATATTATAATTGTAAAATTGACTCTGTTAACACTTAACAATACTGAATAATAATATATATAACCAGCCGACACAACCGTGCACCAGCAATTACAGATACGAATGACGCGTGATTTATCTCAAAACGGGCGCTTAGGTGGGGATAATAAGATGGCTCCCAAATAACGTGACGCTATTGGCCACATCTAATATTTGCCTAAAACGTTATTTTTATTATTTGGATGGTGGTTTTAAACCGATATCGGAAATATCATACCATTGGTTCATGCGTATTTAAATAATTTCTATTGACATTTTCCTTAAAAAGTCGTTTCCGGTGTGTATATTTTCAATTTTCCATATAATAATTATACTAAACAAGTTTATGTTGAGAGAAAATGTCATACTTAACATTATTTTATCTTGACACATAAGTAAGTTCCGGGATTAACGGGGTCAATATAGATAATATATTTTTATAATATTAAAATTGATAATTACATCATATTTTTTAATTTACAGATATTGTATTTAATGTTGCGGGAAACTCGTATTTTATAATGAATATTTTTTGAACAGTAATTCTCCAAGAAATGCATCCAGCATATAAAATATTTAATGATTATAGATCATCAACAGTACCACTCCCGATGATCTATCAAGAATTCATCAGACTCTTTTGAGCTCTCCTCAGTATATCTTCAGTGCTTCTTGACTCATCAACTGTTCTGTTCACTGATTTTGTTTGAACATTTTTAATATTATAGTCATCTTACAGAAAGTTATTCAAGATCTAGTAAGCTAATTATTATTAGACTTAACTGGACACACTACTATAACTTTAATTTATATCCCATACTGTATGTATTTTATGTATTTTAAAATGGGCATATTCATTAAAATCACCTGCCATTAACTTAAAATAATAAATTGATTATAATCATCAAGTGAAAGTAACAATGGAAATAAAAAAAGTAAAAGTGAAGTAGAGCAACCGCCAGGTCGAGCGAGCGCTATCAACGTCTGGTGCATCGAACGATACACCAAGAAAGTTTACGAGGCCGCACTTGTTCGCATCGGCCGCGCTACGGGCGTCCACGCCGGTGCCGATACAAGTCCATCGCGTTGCGGACCGTTCAATTAATCGCTGCGATTAACGCCGTCCCTCGGACGTCAATGGTGTCGGCTTAGCGGAGGGTGGTGGTGTCCTTTTCTGTTGGTCGCAGATTTAGTGCGGCGCCGCGGTGTGCGGCGTCGCCGGCGGGGGGCGCCGCGTCGCTCGTAAACCATCGCTCGGCACACTCCACTGACGCGCGCCTCGGCGACTACGCGTTGCGTAACACACCGCCGCCAGTAAACAACGCGCGTGACGTGCCCCAACGCCGCTGGCCCACGTGCTCGCCGGCACATTACGCATTGCGCTCATGCCCATCTAAAACGCTGACACGTGACTTGACGAGTGAAACTCCGAACTTTTTATATTGTAGAACTGTGAATTTTGTGAAGAAGTTCGCTTCAAGCGGGATGCAGCGACCCCGTTTGCCGACGGCGAACGGCGGCCGCACCGCTTAAGGTGAGTTTATTGCCGATTTATAGCTCCCTACTCCACCGCTCGGGAGCAGAAGGTCCGGAACGAGTTTTGTTTACTAAACAAACTTTTAACTTGGCTTCCTCATCGAGTGACAATGTTCTGTAATGATGACAATTGTTTATTAATCGCTCAGAAATAATGATAAATAGCCCTACAGTATCAATAGGTAAGACAATAGACTAACGCTGTCCAAGTATCTATTCTATTTCAATTTTATAGCTCTAAATCATGAACGTTGCTAAATGAAATAAATTAATTATATTGATATATTAATGAACATAAATTATAAACACCTTACATTAGATAAGTAAGTAGTAGTAGATTCAGAAAAGTTTGGTTCTTAACTTAAATATGTAAGTCATAAAAATAATTATTTTTGTAGAGTGGACGCTTTATAAACTAAGTTTAAAATTTTTGAATTAACCTTAATATATAGAAAATAAACTTAATAAAATTAAATATACAATTAAGATTTATGGTCTTATTATAAAAGATTAATTATAATTTGCAGATAATATAATTGTTTAGGTTAATTGACTGTTATTATTTGCATGTTTGGCAGTTAAAAACTCCACATACTATAATAAATATTATATTAGCCAAGAGATGGGAAATTCTACTCTATCTCTTAGTAATATGAGCCATTGTCGTACTTTATAAAAAGTTAAATACAATAGATAATATACTGCTAGTAGATAAAAATAGATGTTCCGTAATTACTTTTGTGAATCCAGTGATATTATTTAGATATCTAGTCGTTTAGCGGTAGTACGGTTATCATTTAATAATTTAGCTTAGGTATATTAAATTTAATTGATGTGATAAAATAACAATTAGCATTGTTTTTGTATGCAAAAAATAGTCATTTTATAAATAATAAGTTAATTCAAATAATTTATCTTAGTTCTGAAAAATTAATAACTAGAAAAAAATTGTAGGTATAACGTTTCTAAAATATAGTAATAAATGTTTTTTATTGATTTAGCTATGAGATCATATTTATTATGACACAATAAATATTTATTTAATTGAAATTATAAATAGTTTGGTACATTTGTCTCAATAAAAAAAGTTTTGAGAGCAAAATATGTTATGTATATGTAAATATATTATTATAACAAAGCAAAGAAAAAAATTACTGGTGTTATATTTTTTTTATTGTTGTTAATTGTGTAAAAAAATACATCGACCTTTTAACACTATTACGAGAGCTTTATATTAGAGGAATAATGTTATAGAATTACTTTTTTGATGTTATTTTTTTTTATTTCTAGAGTTATGAAAAAAAATCAAGTCATAAAATTTAAGCGCAAAAAAAAGAAACAAAAAATGTATTCTGTAATGTTCTCTGTCAACGCACAAAAAAATACAAGCATTTGAAAATTACTAAGAATAAAAAATAGAGTTATGTAGGTAGGTAGTTATTCGAGCAATAGATGCTTGTTATTATTTTATTCGGCGGCAAGTATGGAACGAAAGTGTCTTAATGGCAACGGAGTGACCTAACACTAATTTCCTCGCTAAAAAATATTTTCAATATATGATTTAATTTCAATTTGTCTATATTCGAGGACTTGTATTTTTTAATGTGATCTTATTGTTCTTTGGATATATTTTAGTTTTGTTAAGTGTTATGTAGATATCATAAGAGTACCTATAAAAAAATGGTATATATTTCTAATTTAACCTATCAACACCTTTTAATATATATATTTTTTAATGTTAATGGCTAGAAATAAAGTCCTCATCACGTTCTTAGCTTCCTGCACTATAAGAAAAGTATTACACAGATTGTGCTATCGAAATTTAACTCAATAACTTTAACGAATAACTGCATGAAACAAGTTATATAGAACACATAATTTTCAAAAAAAACATAAGTTTAGTTTTTCCACTAACATTTCTTGAAGGAACTTCCTTGAGAATTAAGTTAAAAAAGTAGTTCAGGGTGTTTCTGCGCCGGCGCAGCTTTATTAAAGATTCTACTCGAGTGCGCTTCCATATTTGTCATTTATCACATCACATTATTCATTGCAGCCTCTGATTTTAAACTGGCCTTAAACGTTTTAACCTCTTTCGTAATCCTAATCCTATTGCAAGCATAGTAGGTATGTTAAAAATATTTAAACAAAAAATAGTTAGGTTCAAAGGTTAGGTTTAAAGGTTAGGTTCAAAAAATAGTTAGGTTAAAAGGTTCTGTGTTCGATTCCCACTTGGGGAAATTAATAATTATTTATTAATATGTTGATTTCTTCGGCCTGGCACCTCAAAAAAAGCCTTAAAAAATTGGCGGAATGTCGGGAGCAGAGTATCTTAACATTAGGTTCCTCTGCCTATCCTGTTATAAGCGGGATACAACGGGAAGCTGAAAAAAAAAACAGTTGAATGACGCGATAGTTTAAGTATTGCGTGCATTTATACCATTCATCGGTTTATTTCACTTTGCTCCGTATTTTTTTAAATGAGAATAATACAAAATATTTTTTTTATCTAATTTATAGAATATTTATATTTATATCTATGTAGATATCAATCATAATCACTCACACAAATACAAATTCCCTTATAATAAAAGTTTTCGTATTTAAATTATTAATTATTTTCATTTCCCCGCTCTTGTGAGACAAAGTGCTGCGTAGACGAAAATCGGAGAATACAATGATTTGACACCAGGTTCTCTTAAGCTAAATAGTATTTTTTTATCATGACAAATGTTTATCATAATTACAACTAAACTAAACTAAACTTAGATTCATATGAAACTTAAAACATATACCATACGGTACTATAAAAAGTTTATTCGATAATAAATTATCATCTTAATAAGTTAATGAGTGATTCAAACAATTCTTCAGTTTTTATAATCGGGTGTAAGTGCCGATGCCGGTTGGCAGTCGTTATTACCTTATAAGTATTAAACCATCTGCTTATAGCGAATTTGATTAAAATTCATGTTTTATCGTATATTTATTTTAAATGCACTAGAGGTATTTAGAGGCGGCATATTGTAAAATAACTTAAAGTTTTTTTTTATGTATAAAAATACAAATAATAACCTGAATTTCTTAAGTATATTTACAATAGTAAAGTATTTTAATTTATTATTTTAAAATATATTAAAAAATCTTAAAATAATTCATACATATATACATGTCTGCTACAATTATGGCATACATACAAAACATCTTGATAACAATCCAATAAATAAAAGACAAATAAATGAGATCTATAAATAAAACTACTTCGTACTATAACGTTTCTTCGTATTCAGCTCACGTGCGGTCGATCATTCGCTATCGAATTTTTAATTTAAGCAAAAAAAATCGATTCGACGCGTTAAACATTACGCACGACCAGGTGAACGTTTACCTCCCGCGGTACGCGCAAAAACTGACGTGCGCTAAAAAAATGCATATCTTCGAAACGTCGCAAGAGGCAAATTGCAATCACTTTTAACGTTTTGACCGATCGGTGGAAGTAAATTGCTTATTTAGATTGTATTAATCGCGAAATTTCTTTCTTTTTCTTTCTGGTTGGGAAAAAAAATGTAAATCGGCTTATCAGCTATCGCTAGGAACTGTGAGGAACTGTAAAGCATCGCACTTCAGCTTTAAATCCGCATAATTATCGTATAGGCTATAAATTGTAGAGCGTGGGTGCACGCGTCGTTTGTATTCTCATTGGTGTTCTGTTGTTACAACATTATCGACTTATTTAAATAATGCTTTTAAATATCGGTAGATTTAAGAATCCGATCGATTTAATTTAATGATAAATTGCTTATATTTTGAACTTAAGATAAGTAAAGTAAAAAACTATAATAATATATTATAGTGCCTCTTTACTTATTTTAGGTCTTTTTACTTTAGGTCTCTTTACATATTAGGTCAGTTATTGCGTAGGGGCACAAGCGTGTGACTGTAAATACGGTAAGTAGTGGGTTCAATTATTACTCGAGGAATTAAATATTGAATATTTTCATTTCTTCATTCTGATGTCGAGGCAAAGCGCGGCGTTGAGTTCCGCCATTTAACACGCAAATCCTCTAGAGTTTGTCAGAAAATGGGAAGCGGAATGTCTCCATACTAGGCTCCCTCTACCTACCCTGCTGCAAGCGGGATACAGCGTGAAGCTGAAAAATTGACGAAATAAAAAAAAATATCTCTATCATAAACATGTCAATATATTTCAATATTTATAAGGAAGCACCGAAACGCGTTGACTAAACTTATTTCGTATTTTTGTATATGATTTAAAGATGTTTTGACCCCAGTTCGATAATGAATGAGGTGCTCGTAAACGGCGGAGTCAAGAGAACATTAATGTCAATAAAAAACCCATAAACTCTATTAGCCGTCATAAAACCACCGCATCTGTTCAATAACTTGCTTCGCGTACAAATAATGTTAATTATTCAATTATTACAATATTCATTTGATAGAGATGATATAACATTTTGTATGTAGTTGAGTTTGCATTTTTTTTTCAACTAAGCAAAACGTAAGGTTTTTTTTACTAAAAAATAATGAAAAGATAAAATTTACCTGTAGTTTATACAATACTTTTGTTACAAATAGGATTAAAAAACCGCCAGTGTCGTTTTTAATACGATTCCCGAAAGCAGTAAATTTTCTTGTCGAATGATAATATTTTTAGATAAAGAACACGGAAACGAACTTTTGTAATGAACCTCACAAATAGAGTCGTAAATAACCTCAAGGTGTAATGTCTCTGGCCACAATTCTTCAAAATATCGGCATAATTGTTCAACTAATTTGGTACCTTCAGGTGAATAGAACCCCCCTTTTGTCATATTGTGCAATCCGGTACGGGATACTTCCATTGTTTCATTTATGACTCCTCTTTTTCACGGCTTAACGGAACTTTGAAAGAAATTTGTAAACATAACGGTTTGCTTTGGAATTTGCATCTTTTCTCTAGTTAACATTACAATGCATAACAATATGCAATTTTTTGCAAATTCCCAGTTTTTTTTTATCAGTTATGCAATTCTTTTGAGCGATTCGTTACTGTTACTTCAATTATCGGCACATGTTTTGGGTCGCTATTGTTTTAAAATAAAATATTATATTGTTATAGCATTTTTGATTGCTACTGCCTAAATATCTGTTTTACTTAAACTCTGACATCTGTTTTGTATGAAAAAGGACCTTGTTTAAAAAAGACTTTTTGTATTATTTAAAAAAAATGAACAATACTATATTTAATTTTTTTTTGCGTTTTAAGATTAAGTTTGGAAAGTGCAGTTATAAATTAATTTTTCATAAATATAAAGAGTTGATAACTTTTTTCAATATTTCGAATATTCGTAAAAAATAACAACACTAAAATTATAAGAAAGTTGGTTTGTCGAAGCAGTGTGGTGGCGCTCGAAAATTGTAATATTTCAAAATTACTCAAGAGTCGCGTTTACTTGAATAATGCGATAAGTTTGCGAGGGTCTCACCCTTTGCGTGCCACCCAGTTACTTCTGTTTCACTCGATCTATATACAGTTTAAACTACAATAAAATATTATTAATAACAGTATTCTTCTAATTAAATAATGAAAAAATAAAAGAAAACTTTTTTCCTGAGTATTATTATAATTATTTAAAATTATCTGAATTTTAAACTATATCAGTATCTCTCTACCAAAATATATAAAAACACTTAAGCCCGATCTCCATCGTTTAACTCCTAGCGGATTCATTAAAAACATATGTTTTATTATGGCTATGTGGTTCCTGGAGGCCGCACGTGCTTGCAGCCATGTGACAAACCGGTCTCAGTAAGCCTAGTAACCTCCAAACGGCTTACGTGAGCCATGGTGATTCCTCAATTCACTTTTAGTCGCCCTTTGTTGCTTGTGGGAACCAAAAATCGTGTGAAAATTGTACCGTTTGTCCTTATAATTGTTCTTGAACGGTTAATAGATGTAGGTTCTATCTTTTAATAGATATATTTTTAGATAGATACTGTTAAAGTTTCTTATTACAAGAAAATGTAATTTTGAAAAATCTTAGTTATGGTACGAACAGATTTTAATTAGAGTAAAATATATTTTTGTGTTCTCTAAAAATAAATATACTATAGGTAATATAATGTACGTAATAAAATTTTCCAATTAAATTTTTTGGCGACTGTATTGAAAGCAAATTCTTAAGAAATTAAATTTACTTTCATAACAAAGTTGTAAGTATACCTACCACATACTTACTTGCAAAATGTGAATTGTATAACTTTTTATAGTAAGAGTTATATTTATATAGGTAGGTTTCTACCTAGTTTATGTAATATGTAAGTAAAAGTACAAATAAATTTAATAAAGAAATCAGCTTTTAGAAATTCAGTACTAAATTCTAGTTTTCATCAATAATGAAGTTCTCAGTTGATAATATAATTATTATTCAGACAAGTGCCATAACTTTCAAAATTCTCACGCCTCCATAAACACCCACAAATCTCTCAAACTAGGTTTGCTTAGTAATAGCTATACCTACTTATATTACATAAGTATCTATATAATAAAAGGATATGAGAAATAACTGCAATTCGTTAAGCTATTTTATAGATGAATCATATCTATCATCTAATTTATATTTATCTTTTTTATTAATAAATATATATGTATAGATTTTTACTTCCTTAGATAAATACATATCTAATATATTAGATAGAATTTAAAGTACCTATATAAAATACAGCCTTACAAGCAAGAGTTATCAGGAAGCACTCAAACCATCTATGAACATCTACTTATCTAATTATATTCGATTAATCGAAAAAAATCNTCAGTACTAAATTCTAGTTTTCATCAATAATGAAGTTCTCAGTTGATAATATAATTATTATTCAGACAAGTGCCATAACTTTCAAAATTCTCACGCCTCCATAAACACCCACAAATCTCTCAAACTAGGTTTGCTTAGTAATAGCTATACCTACTTATATTACATAAGTATCTATATAATAAAAGGATATGAGAAATAACTGCAATTCGTTAAGCTATTTTATAGATGAATCATATCTATCATCTAATTTATATTTATCTTTTTTATTAATAAATAAATAAATATATATATATACTTCTTGATTTTTACTTCCTTAGATAAATACATATCTAATATATTAGATAGAATTTAAAGTCGGTATATAAAATACCGCCTTACAAGCAAGAGTTATCAAGATTAATCCAAAAAGTATAATTAAATAAGGCTTCACAGTTCGTTTAAGAAAAATTGCAATAGAAGCGTATCTAATAAATTAATTTTATTTCTAAAGCATTGAGCCCTAATGAATCATGGGAAGCATGTCTTTGTCTTACAATGTTTCCATTTCAACAAGTAAGTACATACTTATAATATTATGATTCATGTTTATACAAACTTATAAAGTAACCTACACTCTGTTGTTTTACTAAAAACACAATTGCAACTTACTGTGGATTATATATATAAATGTATGAAAGTACTTAATAACATAAATAATAGGGAAAATTGTTTATTCTAAGAATAAACAATTAAGATTTATTTATCTGCTTTATACCTACATGCCAGCGTAAAGCAGAAGAACATTTGACTGTTAACGTGGTGGCTACAGGTTTGATCTGCCTTCAGGCAATGAGTAATTTTCATTTATCTAATCTGATAAGACAAAACAGTGCGTAGAATTCTGCCACTGATTGGCGGACACAATACGCAATGCCCTGAATCCGGGAGGAAAGCGGTGCAGGGAGTGTCTTATCACTAGGATGACCTAGTATAAGCATGTATGGTTATAAAAGTTTAACTTAAAGCCAATAGCCACTCCGGCCAAGTAAATCCGGATTATAATTAAACAAGGAAAATCTTAATCTGTTTAAACTTAATTCTCAACTATCCATAGAATAGTAAATGAATCGAGTATCAAAGGAACTGGAACGGAACTTATACTGTTCCACTCTACTATTATCTTATTAACTCTTTAACACGCAACTTATATCACGATTATTACAAAATTACTGTTATTATCAAAACATAGGAAATTACAATTATGGAATGATACTTCATTAGTAAAGCAATTTGTATTATATACGTAATTATTAACATATTGACATTTATGTATTACTTTGTCGATATAGAAACATTATACATTCATTGAATTATTTTTTTTAATTTAGTAAAGTATAAATAGCTTACACAGTATAGCAAAATAGTTTGGCTGTTTAGTACCTATAATAATTAAATATGAAAAAGAATTTAAAAAAGATTGAGAGTTCCCCTCAAAAATATTAATAAGTAATCTTGGGAAAATTAAATGATTTTTGAACATTTCTTTTTAAATATGTACTTAGGTACTTAACAGATATATGGTAAAAATCTAAAAAAATATGTATGTATAGAAAATCATAATAAATTAGTATAATATATGTACTTCCCACATTATAAATTCAAATAAACAAAGCGACTAGCTTCTATAATATACGCAGAAAAGTAAACCGGCATCAAGTGTATCTTTAATTGAATACGCTCGTAAGTGAGTGCAACCGCACCTCCAAGTTCTCTCAGTTCTCTGAAAACTTGAAGAATTCTCAACTCCCAAGAATTCCTAGTTCGCCTCGTCTCGTTATAGCGCTTACCACAAACCTCTTCTTATTTATGTCTTTACTTTATTCCATTTGCGGGTAACTTGCTGTAGCGTTGCTGAAATTTTTAAGTTTCTACTACGATATGAGATTTCTGTTGATTTTGTGTTTGTTAGTTTTGTTGTTTATATAATCGTTTGGATATATTGTAAATGTGGACTAATTGTAATTTCATTTAAAGTTTAACTAATGCATAAAGCTCCAATATCCAAATCTATACAATTTAATCAAAATTAAAAATAAACTTAACTTGAAAAACATCAAATTTACGGTTATATATTGCAACACCATAAACTAAACGTCTTGTATTTCTATTTCTTATACTGTTTACTGATAAACGCAATGAAAATATAATAATTTTAACCGCTTAACCAATATACTTAGATACTAACACGATTACAACAGCGTAAATAATTGGGTTGCTTTTTTAATCTGTCTGTCTCACGTCAATCATAGTTCCTTCCGTTCGCAATAATATAATTGGAAATGAAACCTCATTTTTAAAATACCATAACCAATTAAAATGAAAGAAACAAAAAAAAAAACCAGGCGTCACTTTCTAGAATTCGATACATTCAATTGAAAGGTGTCGGAAAAACGCACGACGATTCCATGAAAATGGATAGGCACTAAGAAACCTGCCGCGGAATGTCTGACATTGTCCCCCATCAAACGATATTAGTGATAGCATGTCTCAGTTGAACTTAATCTTTCTCTATATAGTTTTAATGTGCAATTTAAACTGGCTGACAAATGGGTTTTACGGTATTATATTATGTTAACTTAATTGTTCACATTTTTTGCGCTTGCAAGGTGCGGATATACTTACCACATTACCGGGCGTGTATAGAGCGTCTTTTTCTACAATTTATTAATATAGGTGGTCTTGTGCGTTTATCTGTTTTTACTATTTCATATTTTGCTTAGAAATTATGCTTGTATTCAAGAAACAAGAAAGGCACCGAGTGTACTATTCATATATAGCATCAAAAAACTTATTTTTAAACTTTTAACTTCCGTATTTCTAGCGAGAGGCGCTGAAGTGGAAAGCAATGCATTTATAATTTGAATATCTTTAATAAAAATAGTAAAAAAGTGGACGGCTGCCTTTATGCACAACGCTAGCCGTTACGAAGTAATTGAATGATTTTTTTTTAATTATAACGTTAATTAAATTTGTGTGTAGTCGCCGGTTTTTAATTTAAATAACGTTACTTTAAAAATATAGAGTAAAACCTCTAGAAGATGAAAGATAACAAATAATTTCAAGATTTGGGGAACTTACAAATAGAAAACTAATACTTAAATATATCACAATTTACTATATAATATTTATTTAGGTTTAAAATATTTAGATCGAACTAAATACTTACCTACCACCTTCACCTACCTATACTTATTTTATAACATTATTTGGTACATTCATGTTAAAAAAAAATTTAAGACATTTTATAATAGCAAACTGTGTAAAATTTATTAAAAAATATATACGTTTGTTATTTTTATAAGGTAGGTATGCTTCTTAGAAGCGTGTGAAATGGGAATGATAAAAAATTACTCTCCTGACATTTGCTTATTAAAAGTTCTTGTAGCAGTCCATTGAATCATTTCTTTGTATTCATAGCAGAAATTAATTTGCTTAGTATACTTTTTAATTGTACATATATTTACCTTAGTAGTTGAAATTTATTTAGGTAATTATTAGGTATTTTATTGTATCTATTTTAGGAATAATTCTTCTTTATAATTCTTTAATTTATAATTAAAAAAGCTCATAATGTCGTGTCTACTATTATTTTCAATGCTGTTATTATTACTACTAAGAAAAGTTAGTTTAAGCGGCGTTGGGTTCCGCTCAACACGCAATATCTCCAGAATTCGGCGGACATAAGAACATAAGGTTCCCTCTGTCAACTCTTTGTGCGGGATACAGCGTGAAATTGATTTGATTTTTAATTAACAATGTAATGTAATTAAACGTTTGATTTAGCCTCTATAACGTAAGGCAATGTAATATAACATTTAATAAACAACATAATATATTAAAAAGTATAAGTAATTAATTCAATATGCTCTACTGAGCAAGTACTAGAGCAGCGCATGTCAATCTAAAGCCTTAATATAAAATAGATATATTTTTTAACAAAACTAGACCAATAATTACTTTATCATTATATTAATAAGTTACTTATTAGATATAATATTTATTTTTTGTTGAATTTTACTTGTAACTACGCGATGCTAAAAATATCTAAGCGCGGTCTATTTCTAACCAGTTTATTAGAGGCCAGCCTATCTATCTAGGTATCACAGCAAACAATTACAAGTAACATTGCTTTGAAGACTCCATTCCATATCTATTTATGTTAACCTTAATTCTTATATTGAATTTGTTTCATTTTTTTAATAATAGAAAAATGTAGGAATATTCAAATAAAATGATTTATAATTTTAAAATATCTTCATATTGTCATTATAAAGGGTACAATCCTTTATAAGGATAATAAGAATTCGTATTAACAAACGACTTTTTATGTATGAAAGTATCTTTATCTCCTATCTAACTATACTTAATAAGTATAATCCATTTATCTAGAACAGTTATAGGTTATAATCCATAATGTGAATGGTTTCAAAGTAACCCACTATACCTACCTACAAAAGTACCCATCACTTAGAATTTCCAAGCGGTCGAAGCCGCAAATGAAAGTTAATAATACCATAAAATATTTAAACGAAATATTAATATTTAAAGGAAGTAGCAACAGAACATCGAGCATATTTATAAACGTTGATAGCGTTTCTTTGGCCGCGGCTAAGCCCTCGGACATAAATCTAACTATCACATAGGACTCGCCAATTAATTATACCAATGCTAAAATTGTTCACGCCGCTCTACCTAAGCGTAAATATATAGGTACATACTTATATCTAAAGTGAAGTAATCTATTAGTAGTTCATTTATTTTGTATACTATAATTAATTTGATATTTAGTCTTTATTTACTGTTAAGCAAAAGTTGAATCTTTTCTTACTTTATATTCAGATTTAATTTTAACCATTGAAATGTTCCTTACCATGTGGTAAGGTTCTTCTTTTTTTTATTCTTAGTAAATTACTTTCATCGTGCTAAGGGATTCTGTGTAAGCTCGGAATGTAGTTTGTTAAATTTTGCTTAATAGGTAATTAATTTCTTTTGCAATATTGATAGAGGTTGCCTTTTTTTATTACAATTTCAGGTTCTCTCCTATATACAGTCAGTGATATTTACTTTTACTTAAAAAAATACTATATTATAATCATTATCATCATAATAAAATATAATACATCGAATTTTATTGCATTGGCCATAAAGATGGGATTAAAAATATATATCCCGACTCGCACTTGGCCAGTTTCAGATCCATGCCCAAAACCTTTTTTTATAGCTAAATCACCCCCTGGAAAAGCCGCGATTTAAGAAGTACATATACCACGTAGAAAGAAATTATAAAAAAAGTTCTTATTGGTCATTAATATAGAGTCTTATTTTGTTTACATTGAGAAAGGTAAAGCTTTATAAGGCATTGTATAAATAAAGTTCATACAATCTTTTAGTCTGAACGAAACAATCAAATCTGGTCTTTTGTTAAATGATTGATATCTGCGGAACTACAATTGACATTTAATAGAAATAGGTTATTTATTCGTCGGAAGTTTATCTTAGATGGTTATTATGATCGCAGTTAGTTTAAACTGTTTCATTTTAACTAATTGAAGTGTGAATTACTTTGACATTTAATAAAATTTGTGGACTTGAGTCATGCAATGGCTAATTTGTCATAGTTAGTACAATAGCACTAAACGGTATTAAAACTTTGAAAGGCAGCAACTGGAAGAGATCCGAGGTTAAGGTTATAAAATTTTAAAAAATATATATTGTATTTTATAATAATTTCTTTAAAAAATAGCATAAAGTTAAGCAAGCATAAAATATTATAAGATTTACAAAGCTGTTCAAGTATTTTTAAAATCAACTAATTGTTACTAATATGATTAATTGATTTTAAAAATATAGTATTTTCATGCTGTAACCTAGTGTTAAGACACTCCGTTCACTTTTTGCCTCGACAGCGAAGAAATGAACATACAAATGTAAATTTTGTATATATATATATACCTAATCATTAGATTCAAAGTTAATTCAGAAAGTTAATACGGTATATCAAATAGAATATACTGACATTTGATGCTGACAAAGTAATCTATTGTGGCACGCACGAGTCTGACATTTCGCTATATAAAATCTGCTATAGTTCTACTAGTCTATAGAACACATCCGCGCTTCAAACATCCTAGAGTCAATCCATCCGTGAGAATCAGTCTTAAATAACATAAATGCAATAATAAAGAAACAAGTGTTACGTCTATCTCCGTCGACAGCCGCGTGACGACTGACATAAAGTCAGCAATGATTTATGTTTGGAATACGCTGTCTAATTAGGCGCAAGCGCATCATTCTATGTAAATTTTACTGAATGAGCGATGGATATTATTTTTATCATATAATCTGGAATCGCTTAGTGAATTTAAAGTAAGTTTTTGTTATTAATATTCAATTTATTATTAAGCTTAAAAAATTAATGTTATTAAATTGCTTATGTAAGTAAATTAAAAGCGGTTAAAGATTGTAATATTTTTGTATCAAATTAGAGCAATTAACTTCTTGGCGATGATGATGCTGAAGACGATAAACAACGTAGCATAATTTATGTTTATATAGTTATAGATATATATAAATAATAAACTATAAACAAAACTATTAAAAATACATACAAATAATATTAAAACCACACGACATTCAATAATATTCATTTATTTGATTATGCAATGAAAATATGTATGTAGTTTTAGCCAGATCCTCTTGAGGCGAGTACGAGTAATGTTATGAGCGAGCCATTATTGTCTCGTCCCATACCGTAAAGTATTACGCAGTCGGGCCGACGACGGATATACCGAGAGCTGCTAAACCACTCTACTGAATGTATAAAAATGATGAATTTTCTAGATTATATTTGTAAATAAAATTCTTCTATAACATTTTTTGATATATCTTTGTAGTATCTGCTTCACGATATAGGTTTAAATAAATGTTTACTAAGATAACACTCTAAAATAGTTTAGATAAAACATTACTGTGGAAGTCGTTAATCTTAGTGTATTATATTCTTCCTGGGTCATTTAATTTATAAACTTGACTATAAATTAGCTAATGAACTAGAAGTAACAACAAATGTGCAATAAATACCAGATCTTGGGACATGTGTTAGCTGTCAACTAGTATTTTTTGTATGTCTCGGTGAACTTGGCAGCTCTATGTAGATGTTTGAGTGAAATCGTTTAGGATCAACTGGAGGTTTTTGCCAAGCAGTAAAAGATGGTGAGATTTTATGAGAGTAAAAGAGTTATCAATAACGTTCAATCTGTGTAAGTGTTATATTTAATGTAGCAATTGTTGCTTTTGTTTTAGATAACTTTACAAATGGATAGATATTATTAAATAATAGATAATAATATTTAAGAATATCTCAATTGCTCTATCGAAACAGTAAAATAATAATAATAATGATTTTTATTACTTTATAAACAAAGCCATAAACAAAATGTTTATTTGTTCTATGTCCAAAATATCTAAAACACAAATGGCAAAGCTGTCACGCGCTAGAGTTACTTCAGAGTTAATTTAATATATAGTTATGCCATCAAAACGTACGATCGATGAGATATAAAAGCCTGAAATTGTCACGTCTGTCCAGCGTGACAAGCACGAAATCGCCAACACAAAGCGAGCGTCAACATAAACTAACATCCGGCGAACGGTGATGTATTGCAGCCGCAGAACTATGGAAACAAATCTCTCTGACTAATAATTTATAGGCGCAATATGGCTTCGTAGTTTCAGAACAAAACAAAATAAGCAAAAACAGAAGCGCGACCCGCGATAAAAGTTGTCGCCACACTCTCCTCTCTTTAAAGATAGACTGGCTCTCTATCTATGTAAGATTAGGAAACGAACGCGCACAAATAAAGGAAGGGGCATCGTCCAATGCGCATCCACGGGGCGTAAATATAGCTTCTGCTCGAATTAGGTGCGGCGTTTCTTGTGAGCTAATTGAACGCAGAATTAACTGCACGCCACCAGCCAAATGACTTCCCATATCTTTATTGATTCCGGCTCCAAATGTAAGCCACTGATTGAAATTATCAATAGAGCATAACGTTGTTGGTCTTTGGCATGGGCGTAGGAAGAGGGGGAATCCTAGAATAGTCTTGTGCCCACCCCATAAATTTTACAAACAAAAAGTTTGCTCCGAAAAATTAAAAAAATAACGTTTACACGAACATATCTATTCAAAGGTAAAGCAGAGCCCCCTCTCCAGAAAATTTTTCTAGATACTCTAATGGTCCTTAGTTGCATTTCCTTAAAATCAATAAAATTAATTATCTGAACAGTTTAGAAATGAGTCACAAGGAAACAAATTAAACGGCCACCGTTCGTGCCAGGGTTGCCAGCACGATAAAATGCTTCAAATTACTGGGTGCCTATCGTCATTCCTGGCTCGATTATTTAAAAAAAACGGGCGCGGGTTGCGTGTGAGCGCGTCCCTGTCACGCCTATTTCTCTCTGCTATCTCCGTCCCTGTCCCGCGGTGGACAGCGGCCGCGATAACCGCGGAATGCGCCGGCTGACTTCAGTCGAGCGGCGCTCATAGACAATTTAAATTGGAGAAATTGGTAGCCGAGTGCTTCGAGGAACTAGCAATAAGGGACAAATGTCGATGTATGGAGATAGTAGAATCGCTCGACTTGACAGGACATTACCAACTGCCTACTGCGAATATCTATTAATATTTATCAAGAATGACAAGTGCATGAAATACAGAAGACACTTCCTTATGCCATTTCAATGGGACGTGCATAATTTTATGAATTTAACTAAAGACTTGAGGCCAGTTGGTATATGCGATAGGTTGTGAGTTTGATTCCCACTTGAGGAAATGAAATATTTACTATTTTCAGTCTCGTGGTGCGAAAACGTGGACTTGAGCTCTACCAATCAACACGTGAAAAAAGAACTAAAGACTTTACTTTCTTTAAGATGTAATATAAACCTTCCATTCCATGTTAACTTTCACAAAACACAAAGTTTAAAGAATCTTAAACAAGCACGAAACTGCAGTAAAGAATTCCCAAAAAAAGCGTTCCAAACAAAACCGTTTATATCCTGAGAAAATTTTCAAGTAGTCTTGAGCGTTGTATTAAGGGTAGCATAATAAGGCTTTCTGGATTAGGTGCAGCGCCTGAGTGAGGATAAACCCGAGGGATATCCTGGCTCGCAGCTTCCCCTCTAATTTATTGCTTCTCCAATGACCAGCGGCCTTTCTATTGGATGTACAATCAACTGAAAATGTATTTCTATGTAGATACATTTACATTTATACGTACCACGGCTTTATTAGTGAGGTCAGGGACTCTTGCTCTTTACTTTCAAATTCTTAATCTCAGAGAATGTGTTAGTTGTAAACAAATCATTAATATCATTCAAATATTTTGAACTGGTATAATTGTAGAGACTTTTATGAGATATATTCATATTATTCTTGTATAAGGAAAAATAATATTTTTCAATAGTATTATATTTAAGGTGCAGCGGCACAAGGGTGTGACTGTAACGTGACGGTTGTGGGCTCGATCCCCACTCTAAGAAGTGAAATATTTATTTACATTTATATTTTCATTTCTTAGCTCTGGTCTCGAGGCACGCGCGGTGTTGAGTTCTGCCACTCAACACGCAATGCCTCCAGAATTCGATAGAAAGTGGGGAGCGGAGTGTCTTAACACTAGGTTCTTAACATTAGGTAATTAATATATTTTTTTAAGTATTTTATACAGCACATCAATAAATTTCCACATAACACATGTATGTCTCAAAGAATAAACTATACTGCACTTCCTTAACGTACTAATCTCAGGCGCTACTGGTTTAAGTTGAAAATGTCTTTTCTGTCGAATACTATATTTATAGACGAAGGTGTGGTTGCGTGTTATATTACTCTCGTTGAAAATTTCATTGTAACCCACCATGTCTACGGTCAGAGATTAAATTACATCGTTAGCATTAAAACAGGCGGCAAAGCTGCAGCTTGCAAGCTGCTAAAAACTACTATATAATATACAAGGACTCTTAGACTCGAACCGTTTTTTATTATCTAGTGCAGGGGTACCCAACCTGAGCGCTGCGGCGCCCTAGTGTGCCATAGAAAGTAAAAAGGGGCGCCGTGAGTTGGTTCCTAAATCTGAAATCGGAAATCTCAAAATCTTTGAGAAACTGTGCGGAGACCAAGCTCAACGTCACATTGACTAAGAACTGTCGTACTTTATTATTCTTGTCTTAATTGTTATTTTCTCATTTAAATAAAGAAAACTCAATTTCATATTGTCGATGTTTTAATTTTTGATCCTATTTGGGTGTAGGTATCTATTTTTTTCGACTGTTTTTTTTTTAATAGCGAACTAGCCTGGGTAGGGCGCCGTCAAAAAATACCAAACTTGTATCAGCGCCGCGAGCTGAGAAAGGTTGGGAACCCCTGATCTAGTGTATAAAAAAAATAAGATAACAATATAACAAAGAATACCAAAGTATATCAAACTAATGACTTACAAGCTAAACACGTTTAAATTCACTCATAACTCATTATAAGGTAAACATTTACCATGTACCAAGGCGATACCATTCTTAAGAGACATCTCGTTGAACGGGCGCGATCAGAAATAACAAATAGTTTGGATAGCAGCCACTGAAAACAAAGACACAAGTGCACCTATATATTACTGTCGGAGAAATGAATTGATTTAATGAAATCTTAAACTAATTGAATTTATACGGTTCGCGTCCATTTACTCTCCGTGTTAAGATAAACGTGCTGGTTCCCATCTTAACTTATTCCCGGTCTATTAAGGCAGCTTTATTGGAAAATAAGTTAAGTATTAAATATGTCGTTTTCGGTTTCAGCGTGAAAGGTGTTTTCGTAATTATTGAGTTTTGCAGGTAAATTTTATATAATTACTAGCGGCCCGTTCGCGGTTTCACCCGCGTGAACTATGTTATTATTAATTTCTGTCTCCATGACTACGTCCTAGTGACGTCTATGCAAAATTTGTGACTTCTAGCATTTGTAGTAACGAAGTTTCATACAAACTTTCGACCCCAAAAACAATCCCTTAGAAATCGAATATTGCAAATTCCCGTCTTAGCGAGCACCTACGTCCTATAAGTAACTCCTATGCAAAATTTGAGATTCCTAGCACTTGTAGTTTCTGAGATTTCGTGATGAGTGAGTGACCTTTCGATTTTATATATATAGATATAGGTATATTAAATTTTATCTATTTATATCTAAAAACAATTTAAAATGAAATCATAAAGAATTCTATTGTTTTTATATATAAACAAACTATGAAGTAATAAATTGTATGAAAATTCTGTTGATACCTAACTAATAATAATGATAAATGAATAAATCGTCAAATAATTGTAATGTATAAGGCCCGTACTTATACCGCCGTACCGCCATTTTCTTTCATAGATACCTATATTATTTATGAATGAAAACGGTTCAAGATCAAATGGTCGGAACGGATCAAACGGTTCAAGATCAATCTCAAACACTAAGTACTAATTAAGCTTTGTCTTAACACTAGCCTATCCCCACCCTGTTACATGCGGGATACAGCGTGAAACTGAAAAAAAAACCAATTTACTACTACTAGGTTTCAATCGCTTACGTGTTCCATCATTACTCCTAAGAAAAACAATTAAAAAGTGTTCAGTATGTAAACTGAAGAAATTTATGTATATTCCACTAGTAAACTGTAAACATTTACACTCAACGCCCGTTACTATTTTATTATATTTATATAAGGAAAAAAAATTGTGTTAAAGATTCAATAATGTTTGACTTTTACGTTCATTTTGTTTAGCTACTTGAATTTACAGTATGAGGTGTGCTTAATTTCAATTTGGCATCCCGCCGAGTTATGAACATGTACGAACATGTCTCATTAGGATGCTGTGAATGTACAATGTGGTCGTCTCGTTTGTAAAAAGATGAATTTTCGTCACGTTAGTCTAATTTTCGCTTAGAAAAGTGTACGTGAATTATGTTAAAATTAACCCTAGAAGACCCATGGCATAATAAATGTATAATATAATTTAAATTATGTTTATTTTTCTGGTTTGGAATAAAATAAATGTTTAGCAATGGCTTCCGCTATTCAAAACACCAATGTCTCGCTATTGGTGGATAAGAGAGTTCTCTTAGCACTATTAAGAAAGCCCCAAATTTAAAATATAGGGCATTAGCCTAAATTGTAAACTTATCTATTTGTATTTTAATTTTTTAATTAAAGTAGCTTATGCGGGTAACTAATTTGTAAATATCCTCGTTTACCCATTAATATTTGATTACCCATACAAGTTTAATTTGTGAACTATGGCAATTACATCGTTAAAGCCTTGTTACGATAAGTTTATATTGATAAGCGAGACGGAGTTTTCTACGGCACGTCATAAACCGGTCTCAGCTGTGAGATCCATCTTGAGATCATTCTCAGAGTTGAGATCATTCTTATTCTCTACTAGCTAATAAATTCGAATATTCAATACTTATAAAATTATTTACCATTGCTTTCTTAGAATATTCAGTTAAGTAAGAATCCTTCTGAATAAATGTTTTTTTTTGTTCTAAAAGGGTTGTATTTTAAGGACATATTTGCATATGTTTCTATGTATTGTATTTGTACTGTAAATTGTAAAAATAATTTTATTATGAAGCTTTTAAAATCCATCTATAGGTAGGTAGCTTAATTTTGAACCTACGTTAAAACTTAAAACTAATGATATTCGCGTACCTACTAACAGTTTTACTATGCCAAATATCTGTAATTATGTAATTTTAAATAAATAATATCAAATTTAATGACTAGAATATTTTTCGAAGAATTTTTCCTATTTACCCAAAATGTGAATTATTTTTGCTAACAAGAAAATAACATAACTTAAATTATTACGAACACAAATGCAGTATGATGCAATATGATGAATACGTCTATGTTTTTAGTTAGTACGGAATATCAACATTCCATATCCGTCTAATCGGTAGTGGTGAATTAGTGCGACGCACGTTCGTAGTGTGGAGACACTTCATTAGGGGGGCAGGACATAAATCAGGACTTCTAATAATAAACGTGCCTTGCTGAGGCAAATTGCGAGGCTGTCTGCGGGCTTGCGGTTGCCTGGTCACCATAGTCGAGCTGATGAAGTGATAATATGTTTATGGCCCCTAAAAATGTATTATGTGAGAATTGATGGATGAATTTACAGCACTTTACTATTAATTTGTCGTTGGGAAGTTCTATTGATAGATTTAGTAAGGGTTTGTTCACGTTTTTGTTCGCGTTTCGCTATGTATCTATAACTTATATGAAATGTTATACCTATATTCTTATACAAAACATTTATTTTCTTAATATTAATATATTAATATGAGTATTTTAGAGTCAACCATAGTATTTTTAAATATTTTTACGTCCTATTTCTTTTAATATCTACTGAGCAAACAAATTGTAAATGCACTCTACTATTTTATCACAATTTCCAAATGATTTAATTTTTCTACCACCACCCAAATGAGATAAAGAGTCCCAAAAAATTGTTTTAATTTATTTTTGTACCTCCAGAGATAAATCGTTGGCCCCTTAGATGTTCGTACTAATGTGATTTTAATGTACCCACTCAACGTCTTCGCCTATATTTCGATCTGTATGATCTGTTTTCTTTCTTATTCAGAATTTAAGATGTGAATGCAGACGTAAGATGAAATTTACAGTTTTTTCTATATAATAAATGTTTGGAAATTCGTAATTAGCGCGATAATGTTAATAGTTATTTAACATTAATGAAAAATGTACTGCGTTTTAACATTCATTAACTTCTAAAAGTATTTATGATGAGAAAACTACTTTCAATGGAAATGTCCGACATTTCTAGGTAAAAATATTAAGATTTCTATTAAATATGACTATATGAAACTTTTGTTTTTTACGTACTTAATAGTTAATAGGAATGTAGCTGCAGGTGTTCAAGCTATTTATACAAATGTGTATTTGTTTTTTTATTATTTGAGTGAAATTATGATGGTATATGAGGCAAGGCGGGGCGTAGGGGCGTAAGTGAGCACTGTAAACGCGTCAGGTTGTGGGTTCGATTACCACTCTAGGATATGAAACTTTAATATTTTCATTTCCTCGCTTTAACAGAAAGTGGAGAACGAAGTGTCTTAATGGGAACGGAGTGTCTTAACACAATTAGAAGGTGCAAGATACTGTGAAACTAAAAAAAATAGATTAAAATTCTTTTAAATCTCTACATACACTTATGCTATACTACAATTGCTATGACTTAAATACGTTACCAACATATCGATCAACGTAATTTAGAACATATTGAGAATGTCGATTCTTAGCAAAATTTAAAACTTATATTTTTATGGAGCCTCTAGCATGTTTCTATGCGATTTCGATAAATCACAGATAAATAAAAATATGGAAGAAGGGAGGACTTGCAAAGGAGCAATATATATTATTTTTATCTTTTTTTGACACTATCAGTCCCTCTTTGCGTGGTAGAGACAGGGGCGGTACAAGAGTCGTTTAGGCTGTACTCCCCTTTAAGATATGGGAATGAGAATTAACAAAATACCCATATTTGAGTTACAAAAATATTCTCTAGGTTCATGTTCCTTCGTTTTGTTATAATAAATGTCTCATATAGCTACTACATTTCCTATTAATGCCACTAGAAGGACGTCGACCGTGTATGCTGAATTATTACGTGTTATTTGGTCGAACAGAACGTCGCGCTTTGGTTTAGAGTGCAGTTCAGAAATTTTCTATGCTATTACAAGAATGAATGCATGCATGCTATAGTTACGTAGGTATGCTATGGCCTTAGACACAATATATATGCATTAAATATTGTTTCTTCAAAAGAGGATTTATCTACTAGTTTTTTGTAATTTTATATATTTTGAAATTTTGCGTAAAAATCTGTTTTACGCTAATTAATATAAATTGACCCTATTCTTTAAATATACATACAAACTTTTATACATAGGTAGGTACATGGTACATTATAAAAGTCCTAAATAAAACTCTAACAGCAAATTCAGTGGGTTACATTAACCATTTACTGACATATATTTGGCTCTAGGACATACCTACATATATGCTACAGTACACAAAAATAAATTTTCAATTTAAACAACTAGTTCCTAAGATCAGGGCATTCAACCAAACGAACAAAACAAACAATTGATATTACATTAGTGCCAAACTATCTCCTTTAACTGACGCAACTTTTATAAGAGAATCTATAGACTGATGTCATAACGGCCATCTCATAGCATATTTGGTAGTCGATGGTTTTCCACGTGAAAGACATTGTCTTTAGTAGATTACAGCGCTCAAACGGTTGAACGTGTTTCAAATGGATCGGAAAAATGTTTGTATGTATGAAAATTATTTTTGTCGCGTCGCCTCCTGGCTATATGGCTGCGTTGTCGACGCATGTTCTCTATTACGTTTTTTGTAGAGTGCATTAATGATATTTTTTTTTGTAAATAGCCGAGTATTTTTTTGTTTGAGCTAGCTAGAATTACTATATTTTTTTGTCAGGCATAAGAATTTCGTATATATATTTAACTAGCGGACGCGCGCAGCCTCGCTTGCGTATTTAGGGGTGAATTCTAATAAACCATGAAACATGTGTTCAATGAAATATTTTTAAGAGTCTAAATTTCAAATTTTATAAAAATCGGTGGCGATTTAAGAATTTTTCCATACAAACTTTAAACCCCTTATTTGCACTCTTATGGAAAGAATTCTAGAAAACCACGAAACACGTGTTCAATTAAATACTTTCAAGAGTCTGAATTTCAAATTTTATAAGAATCGGTGCTGATTTAGTTTATTTTCCATACAAACTTTCAACCCCTGTTTCACCACTTTAGGGTTAAAATTTTTCAAAATCCCTTCTTAGTGGATGTCCAGATTACGAAAGTAAACATCTGTCCAAATTTCACGTTTCTACGCACAGCGGTTACGGCTGTGCGTGCGTCTTACCTCAGTCAGTGAGGACAAGTCCTTTTATATATATAGATTTTAATGTAATATGAAAGGTGCAAGGTCTTTTAAAGATAAAATAAACAAAATTCCTAATATAACTTTATATACTTTTTAATACTACAGTATTGAAGTCCAGAATATTCTATCTCGTCTTACCGTTAGTTAATGATGTTCCAAGTTTTACTCGGTAGGTGCTTAATTTCTTACGAGTTATTGGCGTCAAAGGTTAATCACTATGCTTTATGAACGATAGCTAAAATTAATTAACAATCACTAGCTGTGAATAAACATCCAATATTGTTAGGGTCAATAATAATTTGACGCTATCGCGGCGCAGTTGGACAGAGTGACTGTTAACACGGTGTGTGCGGGTTCAATCTCGATCGATCGAATTGGAAAAAAAATAGAATAATCTAGCAATTTTAGAATATTTTCATACATTAGCGAGATACCTTTTTAAAAACAAAAATGACTAATATAAGTATATGTATATATAAAATCGTGAACTAGCATAACTTATGTTTGTATGTAACTATGTGTGTGGAATTTATATAGACATTTCTCTCTTACGTATGGTCATAATAAAAGTGAAAGATCAGTTAAAAATGTTTAAGTTAACACCTTTTCTCTTATATTTTTTAAAAACCACGTATTTACGTTGTCGTACATACGTACGTGAGGGTAACACGTAGGTACGAACTGTGCATTAAAACTTTCTAGCGTTAAGTGTGAAGTTCATCTGACACGGTATCCGCATTATATGAAAATATACCCAATTAACTTTTTTATTTATGTGCAAAAATACTTGTAAAAGCTTTAATAAGACCCAAAAAAATATTTTTAAAAGTAATAACTTAGTTAATAATGTGTTGATATATGTTTACCTTTTTAATTTATATCAAACTTTACCGTATTATTTGGGTGGCAAGTGGAGAGCGGAGTGTATCGACATTAAGTTTCCTTTATCTACTATGACTAAACAAGTTGCTTTTCAAAGCATATAAAAAAGAAAATAATCTATTAACATACATATTACAAATAAAACCATAACCATATTTCAATACCCACAAGCCAATACAAGCAGTTTTCACACTCCTATCTCCTAAGCCCATTTAAAAACTCCTTGCCACCATCGATCTAAAGTTATGCCACATATAATTCATGTGGCAACTTAAAACAGTGTCTAACATAACACATGGAGCAGACACATAGTTGCAGAAAGCAATTATTTACCTCCCTCATCCAAACTATTCCCTCGACTCTAACATGTATCTAACATTTGGATATTACAAATGGAGCCTGGATACGGCGTTTGAAATATTTTGGATATTTTTGATGATTTTATTGTTATATTGTTTAGTTTCACGCTGTATCCCGCATAGTGGGATAGGCAGAGGGAGCCTAGTGTTGATACACTCCAATTCCTACTTTTCGCCGAATTTGAGAGAATTTCTTGAGTGGGAATCGAACCCTCAACCATTGCTTTTACAGTCACATGCTTGTGCACCAGTGCCACGATGGCCTATATTAACATTATTAATTACTTTATTTTTATATATTTTTTTTAAATATATAATCTACCTGGCTACTAATGTTAATTATTTTGACATAAAACTATTAAAATAAGATAAATTTAGTAGTAAAAGAACTTTGGGCCATTAATATAGAAAAAAGACATTATTGACTTTTTAAAAATAAAGCATAAAAAATTGACTATTGCACTTATGTAACGAAATATATGAAATATTAGTTGGCATAAATAAAAAAAGCTAAAATAATATTTCTCAATCGTCTTTTTAACTTCATATAGTTTGCAAGTCAAAGTTAAACAACTATTAAAATGCATAATTAATCTTTGCAACGTTTTTCTATAAAAGAGGAAACGCCATTGTTATTTACAATGCCTCATCCAGTCACCCGTATCTCTATAAAGCTACCAAATATGAAAGTTACTCGCGAACAGCACGCGCCACACAATATATCAAGTTTTGATTCGGCTGCGCAATAAACAATACAATATATCAATACGCACACCGTTGTGAAATTTGAGTGGAGTTATGTGTTTGTGTATGTGTGTTTGTTTGTTACGTCAGTTTTTATTTTTGTATGTTTTGTTTAGACTTTGTGGTATTTTGTTGTTTATTTTTCAGTTAATTTCTGTTATTTACTTTTATATGTTATATTACTTATATGTATATGTTAGTCATTAGGAATTTTCTAATGATATAAATAGGGGTATCTAAGAATGGATTTATAATATTTTTATNCTAACATGTATCTAACATTTGGATATTACAAATGGAGCCTGGATACGGCGTTTGAAATATTTTGGATATTTTTGATGATTTTATTGTTATATTGTTTAGTTTCACGCTGTATCCCGCATAGTGGGATAGGCAGAGGGAGCCTAGTGTTGATACACTCCAATTCCTACTTTTCGCCGAATTTGAGAGAATTTCTTGAGTGGGAATCGAACCCTCAACCATTGCTTTTACAGTCACATGTTTGGGCCCTTGCGCCACGATGGCCTATAAAAACATTATGAATTACTTTATTTTTATATGTTTTTTTAAATATATAATCTACCTGGCTACAAGTGTTAATTATCTTGCAATAAAACTATTAAAATAAGATAAATTTAGTAGTCAAAGAGCTTTGGGCCATTTAATATTAAAAAAAAAAATTCTTGACTTTTTAAAAATAAAGCATAAAAAATTTACTGTTGCATTTATATAACGAAATTATGTGAAATATTACTCAGGATATTTGTTTTTAATTTTGATAAAATATATGATTAAATAAATTGTATTTAGTAAGAGAAAGCTAAAGTAATATTTCTATATATATACTTTGCAAGTCAAAGTTAAACAACTATTAAAATGCATAATTAATCTTTGCAACGTTTTTCTATAAAAGAGGAAACGCCATTGTTATTTACAATGCCTCATCCAGTCACCCGTATCTCTATAAAGCTACCAAATATGAAAGTTACTCGCGAACAGCACGCGCCACACAATATATCAAGTTTTGATTCGGCTGCGCAATAAACAATACAATATATCAATACGCACACCGTTGTGAAATTTGAGTGGTGTTATGTGTTTGTGTATGTGTGTTTGTTTGTTACGCTAGTTTTTATTTTTGTATGTTTTGTTTAGACTTTGTGGTATTTTGTTGTTTATTTTTCAGTTAATTTTTGTTACTTACTTTTATATGTTATATTACTCATATATGTTAATAATTAGGAATTTTCTAATGATATAAATAGGGGTATCTAAGAGTGGATTTTTAATATTTTTATATCTTTGATTACCGACCTCTCGTTGATATATGTATAAATTATTACAACAACAAGCAAACGTCTATTGGGTTTACATTTAAACACATTATATTTATTTTCTGTCTGTACATACATATCCCATACCTAGAGTCCAAAATGTAAAACTAATATTTTTTTTATATACGTATCTAGGTACATATACTAAAATATTCTTGCAATAAAAATATATATAATCGTAGAATATTACTTAATCTGCCTCTATGATAAAAAAAATATACTTAAAAGCATATAAAAATAACTTACACTTATTGAAAACAAGAACAATACAGTACAAGCGTTCCACGAGCGATACGAATTATAATAAAGTTCTACGCTCTGCACTTAACGGTGAAAGTGCTTATTTATAAATTATTTTATAGAAGTATTATATCACGGTTGCTTCACGCTGTATCCCTCACACAGCAGGGTAGGCAGAGGGAACTTAGTGTTAAAACACTCCGTTTCCCACTTTCTGCCGAATTCTGGAGGCATCAATATTACTATCAATTATTTTTCTTGCTTAAATCATATCGTTATATTATATAGGAACGTTGTTCCTGAGGTACTGCATTCGAATCCTTAGTTCGAGTAATTATAGATGTTTTTTTTGTTAAAATAAAATATTATAAAAATGTTAAAAGTCACAATGCAATGTTTAAGTATATGTATTTGTTTTTATTAAAAATATATTAAATTCAATATAGTTAAAAATTACAATTAATTTAATAAACTTAATAATCGATTAAGTCATTTAACATTTATTTTTTGCTCCAAAAAAAGCTTTCGCATTTACTTTCTACAAATTTGAACCTGCATACTCAACCAAAATCCAATAATCATGTAGGTACAACAGTTCAGTAGGTACATAGAATTTATTATTTTATAAGAAAATTTCATAAATTTGAATATTTGACGGTATTTCATAAGTGTACGAGCACATCGCCTCACGCCGCTACATGGGATTGTTTTAAACTTTGATTAATTCGTTACTGGTGCCTTGTTGCCAGTTGATTAGTTCGCCGTGTTTATTCATACTATGTTACACAAAGGCATTTTAGTAAAGCTCTATATATATATATATATATCTATATGTATAACGAAATATATTAGACATATATGATTAAATTAAAATAATATATCTATTTTGAATTAATTTAAACATACCTAATTGTTAAGTTATTTTGTTTTTATTAATAATATGAAAGCGTTTACATATTTTAGGCAGAGGAAACTTGGAAAGCTAGAGTTAAGACACTCCGTTCCCATTAATACACTTTAGTTTCCACTTTCTGCCAAATTCTGACGGCATTGCGAGTTGATTGGCTGAACTCAACGTCGCGTTTAGCCTTGTTATCAGGAAATATCAAATATTTCTTTTCCTCAAGTGGGATGTGAACTCACAACTAGTCGCGTTTATAGTCGCGACTGGTTGTGCAAGATTCTGTCTGTCTATTTTATAAAATCTGGGATACGCACCTAAATATATACGTAAGAGCATTTCTCATTTAATAAAATATCTAGTATAACAGAAAGACTCCCAGCTAAAACCAATAATTATTATAGAACAAATTCGCAAACCACTTAAAGATAAACTTCAAATAAAACGATATATAAAAATGAATCTGTAATTGATTGATTGGGTTCCATACTAAATAAATGCATAATTGCATATCCGTAGAGCCACCCGGCGTGACAGTCTGACACGTCTTATCTCGCGAATTACATTAATTAGAGGTGTGGTTGTAATTAATATTAATTAAAATCACCTTTTAGCTCGCTACAGTGAATGCGTATCACAGTTAATAAATTTCCTCCGCGCTTCGGACGGCCACTGGCCATTGCTGATAAAGACAAACTGACAGATGTACTTTTTAACACTAAACTCGACTCTATCTTTAAAAGGATAAGTATAAAAGAAGGTTTAAAAGAAGGTATAAAAGAAGATTTTTAAAATGTAGCATAGGTACACCTTTATAACATTAAACTCGACTCTATAGATTCAAGAATAAGTATAAAAGAAGGTATAAAAGAAGATATTTAAAACATATTATACATCTATATAAAAAAGTGACTAGGATACTTGTATTACGTAAATTACGTTTGCTTCTAGTTCCTCTTTTTTTTGTTGAAGCAGATTATTAAATATTTTGTGCTGAACTCCTATACAATGTTTTGAATTATTATTTTTATGTAATTCTTTGTATTGTATTTGTAAGTATTTGATTGCTTAGTTAAGCGATATGTAGCTCGAAATGATAGATTTTGCATTAGATTTGCGGTATACACTTTATCGAATACAGGCATAACGTGTTGAGTGGCGGTACTTAACGCCGCGCTTTGCCTCGTTACATTATAGCGAGCCCACAAACATCGCTTTATAGTCGCTCGCTTGTGACCCTGCGCCCCGACCTATTATTTAGATGTAAATAAATAAATATATTTATAGGTAACTTTTAATTTGATTCTTTTCTCTATATACATAGTTTTTTGAGTAGCCAGCCATATGTGACATGTCCGTAGGTAAGGTCCCCTCAGAATGTTAGCCTAGCCTTAAGGTTAAAATCCCACATAATCTGGTCCTCCCCAAGAATTGGATATCTTTTGAAGATTTACCCTGCGAAAAAAAAAAAAAAAAAAAAACTTTTAAACTTAAAATTAAATAACCTAACTTAAAAAAATCTGCACTTAAAATCCGCCAAATCTAACGCTACGATGGCGTAACCACTACATGTCCTAATTACATATTAATTACCAACGAAAATCTGCAT
>JAKRZM010001316.1:518657-564183 GCA_036379175.1 Heliconius cydno galanthus | reverse complement strand
AAACAATTGGAAAATCCTTATTGAAACTACGAAAATGCGGGTTGCATTAGGGTTTAACTAATTTTCACATTATCTTAAGTGCTTTGCAAACATACATTACATGAATAATCCAGTAGTTAAAGCGGGCGAAGCCGCAATAGGGTCGCTAGTTTATTATAAGTAGGTATATTTTACTATACTTCTAATCTAATATAAATAAAAAACGAAGTAAATTAAAATTTATTTATGTAATTGTTATAAGAATAAGATCCGTATAACAATAACACTAAGCTCACATATGAAGGTATAAACATACCTACGAGTACATACCTAATATGTAATATACTAGGCGCTACTTTATAAATTCCTTGTTAATACTTCGTTATCTTAATTACGTTATTAATTCAGTGATTACCATATTTAAATATACTTCAATAGTTCAACCATCCGCTTTACGGCAAGAACTAGATAAAACTATATAACAAGAGGTTTTCGAGTAGTTCGACGACTTTACGAATGACGAATTGTATATAAGAACCATTTTTTATAAAAAATATCTAATTAAAGATGTAAATAAATGTTTTAATTAACGTTTCAATATTAATATTCTGTAATTTTATTATTCCGCAAAAAGAAAGAACTTGTCCGTTGTGATGCCGCTCTCTACATTTACAGAAGAGGGATATGGAAATTATCCATACATTTATAATCCACAACCATCGTTTACTAATAAGACTATAAAAATATACTGGCGTTCCTCAAGTTGACTGAACTATAAGTAGGTAAATGATCGGCAAGTTTGCTTGTGTGTGATTGTAAATTGAGGAAGCCACTTATCAAATGCATAGTTGACAAATCTCTGATGAGATCTGACGTCAGAACGATAACCCATATAGACAGAATTTATAATAGCATTCCATATAAATTCTTTACTGGAGACAAGTGTTGTGCTAATTAACTGTAAATTCTTTCACGTATTCTTATCTTTCTCTCTCAGCTGCAGGCTGTATCCCGCAAATAACAGGATAAGCAGAGGGAATTTACTTTTAAGAAACTCCGTTGCACTCCTTGGACTGGAGACTAAATGACGCGCTTTTACCCTGGTACCAGAGCGAAGAAATGAAAATATTAATAAATAATATTAAAATATAATTCATATCCCGAATGGGGATCGAACCTACAACCGTTCCGTGATACAATGACACATTTGCGCTACTGTGCTACGACGGTCTTAAACATTTTCCTATAATACAAGACAAGTATTTTATTTTGCAAATTATTTTAAATATTACTTACACTTTTCATGAAACCTAATCCGCCTAAACTAGCAATCACATGAAATTATCCCCAAAGAATTCGGTTCAAACCACACTGTATAATTAGAAACAGTTTGTAATTGCTCAAAGGGTTCCTTCCATACAGCACTACATATTGCAAAATTATAGCTGTAAATTACATCCACCACATAAACCACATCAGACAATGTAGAATCAAAACTTTTATTCCCAACCCCCCATATCATCTTAACCCCTTCTATTCGGATCATAAAGTTGGCGAATCGTAGAAAAATACGAACATAATGCCATTTGCATAATGTTTTGTTTTGTTTTAATGAGCATTGTTTTTATAGAGTGAGGTTTCAAATGTCACCACGAGTACGAGTGTAAGGGTGCGAAAACGCCCACAATGGGGTGCAAACTATATTAAAAATCGTTACGCGTCCTTTGCATTCTTAAGGTTATGGACTACGGAGGTTTTATAGTACCTAGTTGTAAGGGGCTGGTACAATTGAAATAAAACATCCTAAGTATTTTTATATGAACACGTCTCAGCCAAGTGAATTCTTGGTTGATTGAATTAATTCGTCACATATAGAGGGTACGTGTCGGTTGTATATTAAATATATATTAAATTAATGTTTATTCGTATTTAATTAATTTCAAAATTTTGATTTAAGCAGCTAATTTCAAATGCTTATTTACTGCAGTTTATTAACAACATCGGGTTGAGTCATGATATATTTATATGAGTACAACATATAAACAATCCACATTTAATTAAAAGATCAAGGCTTCAAATTATATACGAGATTCAAAGTGAATCTTGTTTCGGAATATAATTTAGATTATTTATCGATAAGTAATAAATCTTATTTCAGTTAATTGCTTAGCGGTATGTATGATGCAAGAACAAGGCATCCTAAGGACAGGCTGAGCAAAGAGCACAGTAGCGACCTTAGATGTAAAAGCGAAAGTAAGTCGAAACTGGGGAAGTCCGACAGCGACTAGAAAATTAAATAGGTCGTGATGTTTGCACGTGAAGAGCATTAAATGCCACTTGGGTTGAATGCGGCACCCTATTGTGTTTTCTACCTATCAGAGTAAGGTTTCTATTCAAGTACTAGCGTGTTCTGTGGTCCTGATGACATGAGACGTCGAGAAATGCTAATATGGTACGTAGAGAGCTCAGAAAGTGAGAAATTATACACATATGTATAAATAAAGATTAGTTTAATATTGAATTATAAATTTATTTTTTTACATAATAGAAATTTCATTTTCACTAAATGAAACATGTCTTCTGTTCTAGATAAGAGGCAACCTATAATTCAAAACATCGCTTACGAATTTCCTAGCCCACAAAAACAAGATTTAGGCAACCGTCAGTAGTAGTAGGCTTGAAGTCCGCACGAACGGATGTAGTAGTTGTTCCGGCAATAACAGTTCCGGTACCGACACTTGACTAGCTTCCGTCGTCGAAGAGGAAACGGCTTCCTCTTGATTGTTTATGCCTTCGAGAAATACCACAAACAAGAAGATTCAGAATCTACCGTATACGAATTGACGTATTATAAAAATGCTACGAATAATTTCTAATTCCCAATATTTCATCAAATTTAAAAATATAGTTATGTTTGATACAATTTTTTAATGTAAACTAACTTATTTTAAAATTAAATATTTCAAATTTTCATTACTATTGCCATCAGATGGCAATGATAATTTATCGCTATTAGAATATGGAAATTGTGGCGCCTGCTGCAGTAAAAGGGCTTGGACTGTTTTTAATCTGGCGCAAAATTAATGAAGATTCCTTTATTTAATTTTAGGAAGGTTGTGGTATTCTGAAAATTTTCAGTTTACAGTACAATTTTGTTATTACATTTAATCCGATTTCGTTTTGTGAGCGCAAATATAAATTACGTGTTTGTTTTACATGCCTTAGGATGAGTCATGTGATTTATGTTCTGGATTTAAGCTTCTCTGTTCCAATAAATTATGTTTAGAGTCATACGTAATGCTATATTCAAATGCGATCAATACGAAAATATGCCCCGAGACGGAGTTCTTTCCTGGGCCCCACTCCCACCCCTATAGGCTCTTAGAAAACCAATAAGAACAATAATAAATAACTCTTATCATATTTCGAGTATGCTCCTGGTCGCATCGCGAGAGATCCAAACCAATATATCACCAAGAATTTACGAGGCAAGATACGACAGGAAAATTGCAAGAATGGTGGCGCAATCTATCTTAGTTGGGTTGCTTGGGGAGGCTGGGGGAGCTCAGGAGCGCGGTGGGCCCGGGGGTAGGAGGGGAGGCAAGGGGAAACTTCGAGAGGTTATTAGTCCAAGCATCTGTTGTTGAGCGGGGGCGTGATGAAACTGCTCGGCTACAAGCTAACAAATCTAATTGCTCAGTAGGCGCCCGTGTAGTCGTGGCTGACAAATGGGCCCTCGTGTGGCAGCGTGGTACACAGCAGCTATTTGTTAAACGCATAGGTCACTGGGTGATTTAAGATTTTATATGGAGGACGCGGCGAGTTGCTGTCATTTTACTATGGACTTGTAGTTTGAACTAATGATACTCCACAGAAATGATGAAATAGTATCTTAAGATTTTTAAGTATATCAAAATCAACTTTTATTAAATAATATACGTATTGGAGCTTATTATGTTAAACGTATATCTGATTCCATATTAACTTATTATATATTTGGCATTTAGAAATACGCAAATATTATACTGTAGATATAACTAGTTATCTTCATATCGTTATCTATTTCTGGGAACATTGCATACTTATATATATTTACATGCTAAGGTCCCGCTTGACACAAGATAATGAAATACGAAAAGTTTAGTTCTACCGTGTACCCACCTCATACAATCTTTTTATGTTTATCTTTCTGTGATTTATGAGTTGTTCGGCGTCCAGCAACGGGAAAGAAAGGAGGTGTACAAAAGTAATTTATTTTTTACGTTTGTTTTTCTTGTCTCTCCGTCCGTGCGTGTTCTGGTCGAGCAAACATGTTTTTGAAGTTGGCATTTTTGAGTTGTCGCATATGATTTATGACTAACCCCGAGTGTGGGCGGTGCTTAACCCGATCGGTATTTCGGTACAAACATAAATCTCGGTAAACCGTCATCTCTTTATTGCATTTGACGTGAAAAACGTTTAATCCATATAAAATGTACTATCGAATTTATTTTTTTTAAGTATATTATTGTAAATAATTAAAATTATTTATGATAAAAAATATAAGTAATGTTTTATTTTTTGTTTACAGGTACGGATAAGAAATTTGGGAGAAAGCTGTTATGTACGGTAAATGTTTAGGTTAAACTTACATATTTAAGTTAAAGTTCAAATTAGGTTAAAGATGACATAAGTATATAATTGTACGAACTCTTAAAAATAACACCAAATACAAACTAGCAATATAAGAAACTATTACATAAAATAAGCTAAAGCTTAATAAAGCTCAAAACACATCGTATTGGCCAAATAAACTACCTCAAAAGCTGCCTAAAGGCAATGCTAGCAAAAGTACATGCATTATGAAGATTGCAAATCTAGGCAAGCCAAGCAGGACTAACGCTCATTGCCAAAAATCACACGATAAATAATACAGAAGCCGGCTGCATGTATTATAGTACTACCTTATCTTAGTGAATTTGAAGCCAAGAATTGTCCATTAAATATGCATTAAAATTACCTGTCTCGAATGAAAAATAAGCGCAATTTACGACGCCTTTTGTTGGTTGCACGAGGACTGGGTGGTTCAATTTGATCCAAGTGTAAGCCTATATGTGGCACAGATTTTTATATCATACTATTTTATTATGAGGATATGATAGGATAGAGATAGCAGGGTAGGCAGAGGGAACCTAATGTTAAGACCTCGGTTCCCTAGAATTTTTGGAGGCATAACATGATGAGTGGCGGAACTGAACGCCGAGAGAGAGATATAAAGATAGGAAAATGGGAAAGTAAGTGTCTTAACATTAGGTTCCCTTTGCCTTACCTGCTAATGTGTGAGAGAACAAAGCTAAATAAAAAATTATTTTTCAACATTTAATATTTGCATTTGCAATAAAATTATTTAAAATTATTATGGTTTTCTTCTAAATAAAGACAAAAATAAACATCAAATATTACCTACTTTTGATCTTATCTATGTTTTAAAAAATGTAGCTTAATTTGCATATTACGAAACGTTATATTATAAAGAAGTTTAATATATAAAATATGCAAATAAACATAATTCTATTTATAAAATAGTAAAACAACTTTTTTTTAGGTAGGTACTTATTTTGCAAGAAATGTACTAAAATGAGGTCTATAAAATGAGGATATCTACATTTATTTATTCTACACTCAAAACACTCTTCGTGAATAATATTGGGATTTCTTCCAAGAGCCAAGTTATATAATTTGGGTTTTTTTCTCTGTACCGGGCGCCCTGTAATAGATTGGATGCGAAGAGAATTTCTAATACCTGCTGTTAGTCAAATGACGTTAGATATACGAGATAGGAACTTTCCTATTTTAATTTCGACCTGCGTGTGGATGTTGTATCGACACCTTCTTTAATGAATTATTAATTGAATTTATTGAATCTGTTTAAAATAAATTTTATTTAATATTGATTATTCATCACTTGCGGCTTCACCCGCTTGAAGTACGTAATTATTAATTTAATAATCTATATTACTTTAATTTTAAAATAATAATAATATTATGATTTTAAAAAACAATATCTACCTTACCAAGGAAAGCTTCAGCTAATTCAATAAAATACAAATAAACCTATTGAAATAAATAAACACTACATTTTAAAGGAAGTTTAACTTAAGATATATTGCAATAATGAAAACTGCTATTTAATGAGACTAGTGTGAACAAGCGCACAGACAAACAGATAAAATTTAAAAAAAAACATTTTTCTTTCTATAACTTTGTTAAATGCTATCATTTTATTTTATATACCTACATGTTCTTCTTCTTTTTTACGTTCTTCGATCCGTTGCGATTTTATCATAACTATAGGTATATATTGTCTATAATATAGACTCTATGTCACCTTTTTTAACCCATTGTACAAAAATGACATTTCTGATTTCTGAAGAGGAAGACGTCAAAACGACTTGAGACCACGTGTCATTGCCATACATATCATTCAAAGCGATGCTATAATAAATAATACAGTTTCGCGTATTCCCACGTCGCACGTACGTACGTACCGGACATGCCTCTCAAAGTGCCAACGTATCCCACTCATTCATTGTCCATTGGAAACTGCCAAGATTACCTCACTTGGCTATTGAAAGCGTTTTTGTTTCTCTATCTCTCTTTTTTTTCATTTTTATTGAAATATTTTTAAACGGGTTTTGTTGATTATTCTGGTGGTTAGATTATGTCTGGATATGTATAGTAGAGTCGAGTCGTAGGTTCGATTTATAAATGTTAGATAAAAAGGCAACTCGGTATTAAATTATTTTTTCTACATTTATATGTAATGAGTTAATGTTTCAATTATTCATTAATGAAGTAGAATAGATATACAAGCCAGATTATTAATTCAAGTCTTTTATAAAACTAAAAACTAAAAAAACTATTTTCGAACGTTTTAGTAAAAAAGTAACGTGCACGTTATCGATATTATACTCTATGAAACATTAGCACATTTTAACTCTGTATTGATAAAAATAAATAGTTAATATGTTTTATTGAAAAACAATTTAGATAAATAAATAAAAAAGTAAAAATGATACTGATATTTGAAAGTTTCCTTTAATTATTCCAAATATTTAATAATAATTTTTCATATTTCACATTTCATTATTATTACCTATAGCAAAATCAATACAGTAAAACGCTTACATAAAACCGTTACAGCATTTTATAGAAACAATTTTATTCCGCACACACGAACCACAATCTAGAAGGCAAGTCACAAGCTGTCCTCCTATTAGCTTTGGATTTCAAGTAGGCCTGGCTTGTCTAGTCCTCCGAAGGTATACATACACTCAACACATGAATGAGAGCGCTCTCGAGCACAGACCAACTGACAGATGCATTCGTTCCCATATAGGTTAGAAAACACAAGTGCCGAGAATGTCACGTGGGATACACTTGTATAGCGACGTCTCTCTCTCTATCTCTATATGATACGATACATGAAAATAAATACATCATACCGTATCGGAGTTTTTAAATTACAATCGTGACTCCCCTGTACACGTTGAAAGCTTACGGCGATGTTTTATTTAAAGTAAAGCGCGAGCGTCGTAAATCATTATGTGTCTGTTAGTTCGATTGTTCGATTACGTTTAAAAAAATGACTCGTATAAGAATATAAGCCTAATTGCGCTTGCGCAGGTGTCGATAACATTAAAAAAATTTTTTTTATTCTTACGATATAAGATGCTGTTAATATTATACGATCGACATTAAACCATAATAATAAAAGAAAATTAAAATGTTAATATAAAATGATTGACATTAAACCATAAGTTAATAAAAGAAAATTAAGATGTTAATATAAAATGATCGACATTAAACCATAAGTTAATAAAATAAAATTAAGATGTTAATATAAAATGGAGATCAATTAATCTCATTTGCACCAACGAAGTCATTTACATTGGAATTAGGTATGACCGGTAACGAGTCGAGCAAGAAAACATTTTTCGTAAAAAATCTCGTTCGTAAATCAGATTCAGCGAAGTGCAAAAGCAGACGCGAAAACAATCGCTTATTAATGTACCGTCAGCAAAACACCGCAGGAATTGAAATGATAATATCAACGTTCATGCATTAGAGGCACGTACTTCAGAATCATAAAGGATTCATAAGGATTACNAAAACAAAGACAAAGTAAATCGATCCAGTAGATCCAGAGATCTTAGCGTTCAAACAAACAAACAAACAAACAAACTCTTCCGCCTTATTATATTAATATAGATACAAGTTCTTCTTCTTTACGTTCTTCGATCCGTTGCGATTTTATTATAACTATATAGGTATATTGTCTATATCACCCTTTTTAACCCATTGTACAAAAATGACATTTCTGATTTCTGAAGAGGAAGACGTCAAAACGACTTGAGACCACGTGTCATTGCCATACATATCATTCAAAGCGATGCTATAATAAATAATACAGTTTCGCGTATTCCCACGTCGCACGTACGTACGTACCGGACATGCCTCTCAAAGTGCCAACGTATCCCACTCATTCATTGTCCATTGGAAACTGCCAAGATTACCTCACTTGGCTATTGAAAGCGTTTTTGTTTCTCTATCTCTCTTTTTTTTCATTTTTATTGAAATATTTTTAAACGGGTTTTGTTGATTATTCTGATGCTTAGATTATGTCTGTAGCGCAGTGACTTGACTCTACTATACATATCTGGATATGTATAGTAGAGTCAAGTAGTAGGTTCAATTTATAAATGTTATAGATAAAAATGCAACTCAGTATTAAATTCTTTTTTCTACTTTTTTACGTGATGAGTGAATGTTTCAATTATTCATTAATGAAGTAGAATAGATGTACAAGCCAGATTATTTATTCAACTCTTTTATAAATATATATTTGTTATACATATATAATATTTAAAGGAGTTATTTATCTAAAAAGGTATATTCGAACGTTTTAATAAAAAAGTAACGTGAACGTTACAAATACTCTATAAAGGATTAACACATTTTAATTCTGTATTGATAAAAATAAATAGTTAATATATTTTATTGAAAAACAATTTAGATAATAGAGTTTCCTTTAATTATTCCAAATATTTAATAATATTTTTTCATATTTCACATTCCATTATTATTACCTATAGCAAAATCAATACAGTAAAATGCTTACATAAAACCGTTACAGCATTTTATAGAAACAATTTTATTCTGCACACACGAACCACAATCTAGAAGGCAAGCCACAAGCTGTCCTCCTATTAGCTTTGGATTTCAAGTAGGCCTGGGTTGTCTAGTCCTCCGAAGGTATACATACACTCAACACATGAATTAGAGCGCTATCGAGCACAGACCAACTGACAGATGCATTCGTTCCCATATAGGTTAGAAAACACAAGTGCCGAGAATGTCACGTGGGATACACTTGTATAGCGACGTCTCTCTCTCTATCTCTATATGATTCGATACATGAAAATAAATACATCATACCGTATCGGAGTTTTTAAATTACAATCGTGACTCCCCTGTACACGTTGAAAGCTTACGGCGATGTTTTATTTAAAGTAAAGCGCGAGCGTCGTAAATCATTATCTGTCTGTTAGTTCGATTGTTCGATTACGTTTAAAAAATGACTCGTATAAGAATATAAGCCTAATTGCGCTTGCGCAGGTGTCGATAACGTTAAAAAAAATATTTCTTACGATATAAGATGCTGTTAATATTATATGATCGACATTAAACCATAATAATAAAAGAAAATTAAGATGTAAATATAAAATGATCGACATTAAACCATAAGTTAATAAAAGAAAATTAAGATGTAAATATAAAATGGTGTGCAATTAATCTCATTTGCACCGACGCTGTCATTTACATTGGAATTAGGTATGACCGGTAACGAGTGGAACAAGAAAACATTTTTCGTAAAAAATCTCGTTCGTAAATCAGATTCAGCGAAGTGCAAAAGCAGACGCGAAAACAATCGCTTATTAATGTACCGTCAGCAAAACACCGCAGGAATTGAAATGATAATATCAACGTTCATGCATTAGAGGCACGTACTTCGAAATCATAAAGGATTCATAAGGATTACTATACTAGCGAATCTTTTTAATACTTCTTTAATATAAAATAATACAATTTATTACTTTTAACTTTTAATATTAGATAGGAAAAGTTATTAATAAAAAGTAAATATAATTATATAAATACAAACGCTACCTCGGTTGATGAAAAAAAATCGATATTTAATAATTGTATCGAGTTCAATCTTAATGTCTTCATCAATAACGTATAATTTATGTACAGCACGACCGGTACAAGACGAAATTGCGGCCGCCGGCTCCCCTTTGTAATCAGTGCAGAATTATAAAGCCATTGCAACACCGCGGGCACCGTACCCTGAGTTATTAAGAAAGTTATATCTCAATGAAGTTATTCGACGAGCGATACCAACGGGTTGCTGTATTCTTTGAAACCTTTCATTAATCGATTAAATACAATTAAATATTTAATTGTATGTGAGGCCGTAGTGGCGCAGCGGCACAAGGGTGTAGCTGTAACCTGACGGTTGTGGGTTCGATCCCCACTTGAGAGAGAGAGAAGAAAAAAAGAAGAGAGAAAGTGAAATATTTATTTACGTTTATATTTCCATTTCTTCGCTCTGGTGTCGAGGCAAAAACTCGGCGTTGAGTTCTGCCCCTCAACACGCAATGCCTCCAAAATTCGACAGAAAGTGGGGAACGGAGTGTCTTAACACTAGGTTCCCTCTGCCTACCCTGCTGTGTGCGGGATACAAGCGGCGTGAAGCTGATTTTTTTTTTAATTTAATTGTGAAGATGTAAACAAGATATAATTACCTAATTTTCTATTGTATTACGTCAATATCCCCATTTTAAATGTAATTATAATAAAAATAAAATACAAATTAACATATACTTGACAATACATACATATAAAACACCCACTAATCCCAATGAAAGATTGTTAAAACAGTTTTAATAGACGTAGAATATATTTACACGGACGTTATAGATTGATGCGTATCATTAACCAACAGTTCGGCTATGCCTCTTGTTTACAAGAGATAAACGATCGAGCACTTGAGATTTTCGGTGGCTATTTTAAACGGCCTCTTTTATTAGTTTTAAAAAAGCCCGTTAAGATTAGAGCGTTCGAGGGTTAGGAGCTTATTGGTATTTGAAATATTAGGTGGGAGGAATGGCACTCCTGAAGTATTAATAGCTGTATTATGGAGTGAAGCTATCGGTACATGTGTTACTAGATTATCGTATTTAAATTTACAATGTGATTTGGGCTTTTTTTTTATTTTGACTCCATCTTAGAAAATTATATTTAATGTTTTGTTTTATTTTTTTATTTTAATAATAGTGACTAAATATTTAAATAGAATTGATAAACTATACTTTTGTCTCATTAAAAATAAATTACACATAACAGATTTTATACAGATTTCTTTATTATTTACAGAAATAACTAAAACTGTCGTATATTTACTGTTAAGTTAAAGGTGACGCCAATACCAGCTATAAATATCGTAATTCACGCGTAGATATTGACACCAAAAAACTTGTTTTATAATAAATATTAACGTCGTCAAGTTTATTGCATCGTTAATACCGATGTACTTTATCTTAATAATGTATAAACACCCTGATCTCTTGACAGTATAGTAACTTCACTCTATATCCCACATATATTATTGAAGGCAGAGGGAACCTAGTGTTAAAACACTACGTTCATCACTTTTCGCCGAATCTTGGAAACCCCTAGCCGTCCCGTTTACAAGAACACGCTTGTGTCGCTGACTCAAGGCAGCCTCATAGGAGGTACCTATTGTACGCACTTATACAAAAATATTTTTTAAAATAACATGTTTTCAATAAATTACCAAAACATTTATTACTAGAGCAATAGTACTATACAAATCGTCGATATCACCTATTTAATGTCAACTCTACGCCGATGACGTCAATCGAAATTTCGACTTACGCAGATAGTGTTAATGAATGTCAAATTCTTTAGTGTTCGAAAATTCCTCTCACTAAAATGCTAATAAATCACTATAAACAAAAATAAAAATAATGTTTGCACTTACGCACAATTATATCAATTTAAAGATAAAATACCCATTTAGCTGAAGTATGTTAATAGCATTGTTCTTATTTTCACGTGCATCTTCATCCCAACGCCGAGCGCCGTACAAAGCAAAAAAGCGAATCGCTTTAAAACATTTCTCTTACTCCCGCAGTTTGTCATTTCGCACACCCTTATCGATACAGCGCGAGATAGCCCCGTGTTTATGTCGCTTAAATTAAATTGCTTGTGTTGATTATCATGACGTTTCTTTTTATATAGGTACCCTCAATAACCCTCGAATGAGGTCCCTTTTGCGAAATGCAATACATCTCGTCCGTCCGTCCGTTTGTCCGCAGTCGTTTATTTAGTTGTTTTGATCATTATTCACAAGTCTATCGTTGCAGAACGAAATCGATTCCGCCAAAATGAAGATATATCGGTCAATAACAACTAAAAGAATCGAGACGCCCACCAAGGAACTGGTTGGGCCTAATAAAATTATAATCTCATAAAAATCAATACAAACACCATAACATTCTATAAGGCCGACACGGTTTAACTTAACATCTTCATTAACCTCCGCATGACCTCTCGATTGCGGGAACCCGATGCAATTTTCGAATCGAATCGAGGCGAGTCGAGTTTTAGTCGACTCGGTAATTTGCTCGGGTCCCGATTTGTCGGCTGGGACCAGTATTCTGAGAGCGTACGATATTTTCTATGCCGTGCCGATTCGAAAGGCAATTTTCGATGTTGAACGATTGGCGCTTTTGCCGGCTTAGGTGCAGGTTTCACGATGTATATAATTGAGGCTTTGGGGCAGGTTGTAATTTTAAAATTACATCTATTGAGTGCCTCACCTTTTATATATGCTACGGTTGATACCTAGTGCTTAAGTTAGTTGCGTTTAAATATGAATGAATATATTTGAATAAAAAACATTTTAGTTTTTTATATATTAGAATGATTTCTTTGTTATGCTGTATAAGTTAAATTAAATAAAACTGAAATCGTCTTCGCTATTGCATTGGGAATTGGCTCTACATTTAAAGTATAGTTATAATTAGACCCATTCAACAATTTTAAAGTACAAAAAAAAGTTTAATTTTCCGTAACCATATCTTTTGACGGCAATGATTGCACAACCTGTATCCCGACTATCGTTGTTCGTACCGAATGATTTACGACTTAGGGCTAGTTAATTGTATTCTCCAAAAAAAAAAAAAAAACGTTATGCATTATCTCAAAGGCCGACAGGTAAGAAATCTTGCTTTTCAAATATTATTACTCATCGCATTCAATTTGGGAGCGGGCGAGCTACGAGAGCTATATCACCACCTACTCGGTATCCCGCGGTTCACGGTGCTGCGGTCCCCCAAACTTTGGATAAAAGCGACTGACATTCATCTATCCGTCTCCCTCTTTAGTTCGGTCTACGACACCGTTAGACTATCGCCGTCTCGCACCCCACTAAAATAGACTTTGCCCAAGCGCACTACTCGTGTCAAAACTTTTGTATAGTAATGGTTTACGAAATTTTCCCCTACCTCGTGACTTTTTTGTACAGTCGAGTTCGTGTGTTGGGGTCGTAGAGTTGTGTAGAAAAAATTAATAGCTCTCTCTCTCTCTTTATATATATATAATAAATGATGTTTATTATGGAATAGATTTTAGTGCACCGCGCGGCAGATGCCTTCTCGCTAGGTGCGTACTGTTATTGTATGGACAACAGTGTCAGTTGTAAATAAGGATTTGTATAGACCAAACGTATCGAACAAGTGAATGCGTAGATTTATTACACTTATTATTAATATATATGTATAATAAATTTAAAAAATTTACGAATAAATTAATTTATAGTGATCTAATAAGAACCTTAATAGAACACATGTTCAACATTCTGTGATAAAGAAGAATATATAGTGAATAAGTGTCATCATTAATTTTATTAAGTGCGACACTAAAGGTTATATAAGGATTTATTGTAATTGTAAGTATTTTATATATATTTTTGTATAGTTTTTTTATTGATTTAAGAATGTTTAGAAGGAGCAAAATTTCAATATGAATGCTCTATTATATTATCTAATACTCTATTTTTTTTAAGTGTAAAATTTTCCGCACGTTACTATCGTACTAACCTGTTACATTGACATATGTTATGCAAAAACATTATGGTGTGTGTGTATATTACATTTTATTTAGACAATGCATTAAAATTTTTACTTACTGGGACTGGAACCCGCGCTTTTTAGAAATCTTTATATTCCAAATGGTACAAGCTCGAGATCCACTGTATGGAATAGCACTTGAATAATGTTAAATAATTTAAATCAAAATTATTCCCATTTTAAAAGTTTGCATCGTTTTCTCAACAATTCTCAGGAATATTTTTATTATTTCTTATACATATAAGGCAACCCGTATGCCGTTCTTTTCGTTCTTTAAATATTACGAATATTACAAAATAGGAAATAAACAAAAAATCTGGCGGCCGAGAGACCAACTCCTAAGAGATCGAGCTGGAATGTATCGAGATAAAAGATGTCATCCAGAAACTTCAACCTTAAGGCAAAATCGAACTTATAAAATAATATTTAACTCTGCAAGAAAATTTAACTCTACGGTTTTGTTAATAGAATATGATATTCTTTATCGGACATTTAGCAGTCGCTTTAGGTTTTTTCCAACAAAAGTTCCGACCAAACTTTTGACCTACCGTTTGGAATTCATAAAATCAAAGTCGAATTCTATATGTAGCGTCATTCCCCGAAAAAGGGTTTGTTATTTCTATATTATTTGTACTTATGTCTCAATTTATATACCTATGTATAACTATAATATAATATCTTTATTAGTTAATTAAGGATATATCATGGTAGTTGGTGGCAAAACCATTAATTAAGATGATAGCTTAAATATACTCGTATATTTTTATCATAAAATTAATTTGGTTTCTCAACAGTGGGTTGTCTATTGAAAAATTGATTAGTATTAAAAATAGTAATTGAAAACTTAGAAAGAAACTAGCAAAAAATAATNTTCTTTTCGTTCTTTAAATATTACTAATATTACAAAATAGGAAATAAACAAAAAATCTGGCGGCCGTGAGACCAACTCCTAAGAGATCGAGCTGGAATGTATCGAGATAAAAGATGTCATCCAGAAACTTCAACCTTAAGGCAAAATCGAACTTATAAAATAATATTTAACTCTGCAAGAAAATTTAACTCTACGGTTTTGTTAATAGAATATGATATTCTTTATCGGACATTTAGCAGTCGCTTTAGGTTTTTTCCAACAAAAGTTCCGACCAAACTTTTGACCTACCGTTTGGAATTCATAAAATCAAAGTCGAATTCAATATGTAGCGTCATTCCCCGAAAAGGGGTTTGTTATTTCTAGATTATTTGTACTTATGTCTCAATTTATATATGTATAACTATAATATAATATCTTTATTTGTTAATTAAGGATATATATATATATATATATATATATGAGTAGTTGGTGGCAAAACCATTAATTAAGATGATAGCCTAAATATACTCGTATATTTTTATCATAAAATTAATTTGGTTTCTCAACAGTGGGTTGTCTATTGAAAAGTTGATAAGTATTAAAAATAGTAATTATATTACTTATATTTATATATAGTAATAGAAAGAAACTATCAAAAACATATAGATACTTTTAAAACAAAATAAACAAAACGTATAATAGAATTTTATATAAAATGTTAAAAACAAAACAATATTCGCGGTGGCTGAACTGAATACAGTGCTTTTATCACTTAGGTATTTTTGTCAGCGACTTCCTCAGATAGCGAAGGCTTTCTCAGGCGAGGAAATGAAATTCTTATCGTTCCACGGTAGAAAGAAGCTCGCTGCTTTCAGTTATCCGCACAGGAAATATATGGGGGGAGGACTCGCAATAACCAACATTTGATTGCTAAAACGAATCACGGAGAATCTCTCGTTCAATCTAAATAATGTATCCTGGTATATATTTTAGCTTAAGAGCTAAGGTGTTATATAAAATGTATTCGACATATTTTAAACAAAATAAAAGATTATTCCAGTAGTGGCGCAGGGACGCAAACCTAAGACTGTAACGACAGGTTGGGGATTCGATGAATATTTTTATTTTCTCGAACTGTTAACGAAGCAAAGCGTGGCGGTTATATATGAAACCAGTGTCTTAATGGGCACGGAGCATATTATTACTAGGTTCCCATGTTCCCTCTGTGTACCATCGTGAATCAAAAACAAATACTAAATATATTATGATATTTAATTTAATTATGACATAACATTAAATTTAATTAATAATGCTATTCACAAATATTTTGTTATTTTTTTTGTAGCTTACTCGCTTTGTCACATTTTTTTAAATATAATTTAGTCGATTTATATTCACTTATAATAATCGTTATAATATCTACAAAAGAGTACCGCACAGTAAGTTTTACTTTAAAATATTAATATAACTGTATTAATATTATGCATATTCACGACATGGTTTAATGTAGGAAATCACAAAACGCGTTTAAAAACTTTCAACAGCATGTCCCCTTTTTCATTCTGACGCTACAGAAAATTTACGAGCAGACCGCGCGCGGGCATTGCGTGCTTGATGATTCTAAAAATGTGTCAAACTTTTTACAAACTTCTTTCATTTAGCTGCGTCCGGCCTTCCACTATAGCCTTGTGGGTACTTTTTTTTTCTATTCTTTATTTTTTAGTTGGCTATTGAAATGTCTTCGAGATAAGAGATTTTGAGTTCCGTAAAAACTGGACACCGAATGGGATAATGAAATTTCTCCTTTCTCTGAACTGTCTATTGTGTAAGTGCATTTTTTTCTCTTTTTATTTTAACAGTCACAGCTTGACTTCATTTGCTATTGACAATAAAAATGAAGATAATAAAATTTCGAATCTTCAATATAAGTACAATAGAATGTTATTTGCGTAATTATTGAAACAACGAATACCTTATTACGGAACAAGGCGAGCCTCTTTCTATGAAGATAATATTCAAATTACTATTGAAATATTCACCCATTTTTATTTATCAGCGAGCACAAGGCCTATTTTGCATAATCGGTTTATTTTAAAATAAACTGTCCCTCTGAGGCGGTTGGTCGCCGATCCTAAACCGGTTGAGGAATTACCCTTATCCTCTTCAAGTCGCGGGTACGTCCTGTAAGCGATGAACATTATTAGGTTTTATACGATATTCCTGATATTGCTATTTTATTTGACAGAACAATGTTAGCGCATTTAATTCAACGATGTATTTAATTTGGTTGGATAATATTCAGCTTTATATAAATAAAAACTAATCCACAAATATATACAGGAAATATTCGAAAATTTAAAACGTAAATTACGTTGAGATGATTCATATCATTAAATTATTCATATATAATCTAAAATATACAAAAGAGAACGGTATGTGGGTATATTTGTAAACTTGAAATAGATAATAATATTTCATAGACAATAAAATAGACGCTCTACATCTAACAAAAAAAAATACAATTTAGTTTCTTTATTTTTATTATGTAAAACGCAAGCACGGCCATTTGATTTCACATTTGACACCGCACAATTCCCTAGACATGTTTATGTGGTTGTACAGCAATAAACTTCTAAAAATTACAACCATCAAATGAATAGCAAAATAAAAAAATACATGATGCCATAAAGTAAACATGTCGAATTGGACAAGCCAGAAACGGAAAATGTTACCCACCTAAGCATCTTATGCTAATTACGCAATATACAAAACGCTCTAAGACATTCGACCCGTGGTCTTATTCGAATTTCAAATTTACAGATGCGTAGGCGCAGAAGAATTTGGTGGTATTTAAAAAGATTAAAATCAGTATGGGACATGAGTAGGAAGGCTTAGATTTATTGTTTCTATTTCTAATATATATTTCGCCGACCATATCAGAGTGGATGTCTAATTAGAGCTAAGGGGGAAACCGTTAGCACACTTTGAGAATAAGTGACTAAATCACACGACAGGTAGAGTCGCTCAGTTAATTGGGCATAACGTTCAAAAGTGACATTTAGTTAGCATCTACTTATATAACGCTGTCAATTAAAATTAAAAAATTGCCGCCATCAAGATCTAAAATTAAATAATTAAGTTTCCCTGAAATTATAATGTTTTGAATTACATTTTAGTGTGAAGATGAAATTCTTATTATAGAAGTTCCAAAAAACTGTATCGGCCATACCTGCGTCGCCATTTATAATCGAAATATAAGGGTGGGTATATAGCGAGCACAGCTGCCCGCCTGTGAGCTGACAGCTTTTAGATTAGGACCCCTTCCCCCGGCCGCGCCCCCATATTGAGTGTTGCCCCGTTCATCACGTTTTAATTCTTTGCTTTATAAAAACATAAATTTCATACATCATTTAAAAATATAAAGGCCCTCATGGCGCAGCAGTATAAGGGTATGACTGTAACGCGATGGTTTTGGGTTCGATCCCCACTTGAGGGAAAGAATTATTATTTACTAGCGGGCGCGCGCAGCTTCGCTTACGTATTTAGGGGTGAATTCTAATAAACCATGAAACATGTGTTCAATGAAATATTTTTAAGAGTCTAAATTTCAAATTTTATAAAAATCGGTGGCGATTTAAAGATTTTTCCATACAAACTTTCAACCCCTTATTTGCACCCTTAGGGGGAGAATTCTAGAAAACGATGAAACACGTGTTCAATTAAATACTTTTAAAAATCTAAATTTCAAATTTTATAAAAATCGGTGCCGATTTAATTTTTTTTCCATACAAACTTTCAACCCCTATTTCACCCCTTTAGGGTTAAAATTTTTCAAAATCCCTTCTTAGTGGATGTCCAGATTACGAAAGTAAACATCTGTCCAAATTCCACGTTTCTACGCACAGCGGTTACGGCTGTGCGTGCGTCTTACCTCAGTCAGTGAGGACAAGTCCTTTTATATATATAGATTAATATTTTCATTTATTCGCTCTGGCACCAAGGCACAAAGCCCGGCGTTGAACTCCGCCACTGAACGCACAAAAAATCGACGCCCCTTGAAAAAATCGACGAAAACTGGAGAACGGAGTGTCTCAACATTATGTTACCCTCTCTTACCCTGCTGTGAATGCTGTAAATATAGTGATATATTTTATTTAAAAATATTAAAAGTCAAATAAAAAAAAAGGCTAAAACGAAAATAAAATTCATTTATTTAATTTTATTGGTACACTGTTTAATATTTATAGCAATAAATCGGTTCAATATAGAGTTACAAGTAACAAGAACATTCGGACGTTCAGAAATCTTTCATCTCGTCGGCGTGGTTGCGCAGTTATTCATTGTTGTATGTATGTCTTGTTCTTTTTTGTCCGGTTTCGGGCGCGCCGCTCGCGCTCGCCCAGCACTAGTTTCTTGGCCCAACCCTAATTTTAATGGCTGCTCACCGTAACATCCGGGTAAGCTTGTATGGAATAGCACTTTTTTGAAATTTTAACAATCTTATACATTTTTTACATCTTAAATGTTTTTTTTTTATATAAATAATTTTTCTACATTGAAATTAATTAAATTATCATATCAATTTACATGAATTTACATGGATGAGCTTAAAACAGTTTTACGATTATATCATAAATATCAAAACCTCAATACAGAGTGTAAAATTTATTATGCACTAAACGGACCTCGGTGGAGCAAGTAGCGCGAAGTGTTAATAGTTTATTTTTTGCTCTCTTTATAATGATCAATCAACATGCAATACGAGCTCGTATCCAGTTTTTAGAAATATCTAGCCAGTCTTAGTACGTGTCAATGCGAATTATAACACTAGAAGCGTAACTAATTGCTGTAATTAAACTGCAATAAATCAGTCATTTATGGCCTGGCTATGCTCCATCGTTATTCCTTGCTCTTTGCCCACCTCTGAGGGGTTGGAGAAAATGTATACAATGCTGAAAAGAAACTTTTGAATACCATTATACTGTGCACGGCTCCGTATCCTTACTTTTTTAGTTTCTTCAATATATTAATAATTTATAGTATAGAATAATTATTTACAGCTTTGCAGCATTTATTTAGCAGTCAGTATATATTAAACGTAACGGAAAATAACTTATTATGTTAATAAGTATACCTATACTTAATTTTCAAATTTCAAAGATCTAGGGTAATATATAGATCAGCCATAACTCAGACGAGATGTACTGTGTGCGCTTTATGCACATAAATTATTATTATTACGCGCCAAGATATAATAATATTTATAAATTATTATCTTTTCAATTACACAGCCAGTAAAACATATGGGGTACTTAAATAAACCACTTAAATTGAATGCAAGCACAGAATCTCTGGAGATAGCCTCTAAATGAATATATCCATTCGTGTCGGTCCCATACAAACTCATACAAAGTATAAGCAATTGATGCACTCACGGGCAACCCTTCCGCGCAAGCTGATGCATGAGTTACGAGAGTGTGGGACTCCCTCTCCCATGTTGGATCGATAGACGGTTTTTGTTATATACAAGCCGTAATTGCTGAAAAGTTTTCACGCCGTAGCGCCGGTCACGCTTATTTTATTACTATGAAATTGAATTATTTATGACGACATGCACGACGGAGCGACCATTGTCCGCTCATGGCGGGACACCGCCGCTGAATTTTAATATTAAAATTATGTATTTTTGGGTTATCCGCGGAATTGCGAGATTAGTATCGGGGTGCCGCGCTCGTCACGAAATGACGTATCTGAAGGCTTACTGCGTCCGCTCTAAGCCTGCCCGGAGATTTATGTATATCCAATCCCGGTCCTAATCCCGCTTCTGCCCGGGTCAATCCGAGCCCGGGAAAGGTTTTCCCGGTTATTTTCCGTGGAACTTTTAATCCCGCCGAATACCGACATACATCATAGAGGATTAAGAGGTTTAAATTGGAAGTTACCGACGTCCAAAATAAATTTAAATCGGCCGGCAGTCCGTATTGTGATATCCGTGCCGATGCTAAATGGGAAACGATATTATCCGGTAAGTAAATCTTGCGGTAGGCTTTAGCTAAGCGTGGCGGTTAATTCTATACATAAGTACTAAACAAAACATTTTGTAAACAATATGTTTTTCTTAAAATACTTGAAATTTTATTAAAAATCCACGAATTAGTATATAGAGGAAATATGGAAAATATATATTTTTTTATTAATTTAATACACATTATATGCTTTTCTGAAAAATAACATCCCTTTGTAACATAACAACCCTGTAATAGCGAAATGAAATTAAAAGGTATCAATAAGGGCGCAGTAAATCATACGAAATCTCTGGTTTGGCGAATCCCCGACCCTCTGGAGTGGACTTCGGTAACACCTGACCAAAAGTTGATTTATAGTACGGATCGATATTAATATGTATGTATCATATTGCATGTATATGTAAATATACGTACGTACTAACTTTTGTGTATTTTATATTTATTGGAAGGTTAGACAATTAACTTAAATAACTTAGTTTTGTATTTAAAGTTTAGTTCTTTTACGATGTTACCAAAATCGTTTAATGACTATAGAACTGAAGACATTTAAGTAATAGACTTTTGTAATATATCAATAGATATTTATCTACTACGGAAATAAATTTGTATAAATAAATAAATTGTTATAAATTATTATTAAATACATTACATACAAATAGGTAAGTATTATGCATTTCTTATTATTAATAATTTATTAAATTTGATTATAAAATGTATAAATAATAATAATAAATTTGTATGCGTTATTTTCTTTAAGATTCCATATAGGTAAGTATTTTAGATGTTTAGATAACCAAACTATTTCAATTTCAAGAACACATTCACCTACTTAAAAAGACAAATTTGCAATTATTCTACTTAAAACGAAAAAAAAAATCTTTAAAAACTCATTTATTTCTAAACGGTTTATGAAATGCATCATATTCATATCTTACTTATAGATAAAAAGACGATAAACCACGGTCCGTTACTTGGATTACTTATGATTGAAATAAAGGAGAAGTAGGTCTTTAACCTACTTATATCATATACTTATTACATTCTCTTTTCTATGCGATTGTACTAATTAAGGAAGCTTTTTGCCTCTGTCTTTGCTTTTGCTTGAATGTATTTTATTACTGGGGAATGAACTTTTATTTTCAAATTTACTACTTCGTGTTCATTTATGGTCTTAGATCTTACGATTTTATGTATAAAAAATCTTTCTGCCTATTCTTCTTATAGGTATGGAAAATAATCAAAATTAGATTAGTTATTTTATCATTAAAACAAAATAGCAAGAATATCTATTTTTCAATAATAAAATTTTGAAAAGCCATCAAAATTCTTTAGCTAGATTATCTAGATTAATAATAAGTTTAATTTCAGAATAGCATTTTATTCATAATATTATATCTTTACAAAATATAAGGTCAAAATGAAAATTAAAAACATTCAATCAATATCAAAAACGATTAATTTCATGTAAAAGCAATACCATTAAAATTTAGCTATTAAGGCCTTTTACGACATATGATAAGCACGTGGTTATTCAAATTTAAATGGCGTTTAAGAAATTAATCAAGGATTAAGTTAAGAACGCTGTAGGACGTTTAAGAGAAGGGTTGCGAGAAGGGGTGATAGCGACGAATTGCTATCCTAATTTTTCCTATAGATTCTTATCTGACATATTGCAATAAATAAATTAATAATATTTAGAGCTCAGTTGTGGCGTAGAGACACAAAGTGTGTTTGTAAACGCTCGCTTTCGCTTTTCGCTTTTCGCTTCGCTCTGATGTCGAGCCAAAGCGCAGCGTTGAGTTCCGCCATTCAACACGCAATGCCTTCAAAAATGGGGAACGGAGTGTCTTAACACTAGGTTCCCTCTGAATGCCCTGACACTAAAAATAAAAACTAAATGTAGATATAGTATTTAGCGTTGGAATTATTTATTAATTGTATTTAAATTTAAATTATCGGCAAAAAATATCAACGAACAAAAAACTACTTTACACATAGGTAATACGCGTATATACTACTACATAATTTAATTTAATTTATCAGTTTATTGACTTTTCTAATCTATCCATACATTTTGTAAGGTTTACATAGATAATAAATATAACTAATTTATTCATTTATTAGATATCTTACCTATTGAATTTGAGACTATTTTTAAGTAGGTATTTTATAATTTTTTTATATCCACAACCCAACGAAAATTGGACAAAAGTGGGGAACGGAGTGTTTTACACTAACTTCTCCTTATCTACTTTACTATGTAAGGCAGGGAAGACAAAGCTCTCTTAGTAATAAACTCATATATAAATTTCACATACAATAACTTAATTTATTTACGAAAGTACGAAACATTTCTAAAATATTCAACAAATTAATTATACAAAGCGATTGTAACAATTGTTATTTATAATACGAATTCTTACTATAAGTTTGCACATAAATATTTTTAGCTAGATTAATTGAAAACATTCCTAAAAGACCCCTTGACCGGTAAAGGGTCGAGTAACCCGCTATTTTATATACTAGCTACCTACAGTTGTATAGCCTTTTAGAGTTCTGCGGTGTAATTACTTAGTAATTAACGTTATTTGTGATTAAATTATTTCTTGCAAATAAATATGGGTAGGAATGAATATTTTTAACATATAAAACTCTATAAATGTTTTTTTTTTCGTTATATCCACATAACATATTGGGTTAGTGTTACGTCACTCCGTTACATTTGAAAAATGTCCATTCCCGAGTTTCCGCCGAATTTTAGAGGAAACTCAATAAATGAATTCACAATTAAAATTAGAGATTAAATAAAATCAAAGCTTTGTTTTATATTTTATACTTGTAAATGTATTTTAAAATAAATTATGTAGTATGAAATTTGTTACATTTATTTATTTTCATAAGGAAAGAACATATAGAAAATATTAGATGCGTATGAATTCTCTTATTTTTCCTACAAAATTAAAAGGTCGTTCACTTCACTTATTTAATTAAACACTACTTTTCTCACCAAGTTTCACAAAAACACGCACCCATTAATTTATTTATCAAACTAATAGTATGTGTATTATGCGGATAAATTAAATAGGCCCACAATCTTACCTATGATCTGGGAACAAGGGTAAATGTCTATTGTCATTTTCCCTTTAAGTTTTCCCTTAATTACATAGACGGTTTAACCTGACCAGATAAAGGAGAATGCATCTATCTCTAACCTCAAGTTGACTAATGACTAAATATTTAATTAATATTTAAGTTCAGGTCAGTCGTGGTTTGGTTTTGGGTTGTGGGTTCGATTCCTACTCCAGGCAGTGATATAATTAATAAATTCATTTCTTCGCTCTGGTGTCGCAGCGTTGAGTTCCGCCATTCAACACGTAATGCCCCCAGAATTCGGCGGAAAGCGGGGAGCGGAGTGTCTTAACACTAGGCTCACTCTGTCTACCTAAAATTATATTAATATTAAAGTAACACTAGGTGGGTGGGCCGCCATTGCGATAGTTGCGTCAATACGTCAATTACAGCTATGAATTATTAATGCCAGTCTGTTCGTGTTGTGATAAACATTTATAATATAATCATCAACAAATATGTACTATTTATATAAATATCTCATTGTTCTTTAGAATTTTATTTAGGAAAAAATATTACTCTCTACTAATAGTTTGTCTACTCGTCAATAGATGTCACTATTAAAATACAATTCATATAAATTAAAACGCCAATTAACATCAACAGATTAATCAATTATGATTTTATTACACATAAAATCTTAATTGATTTGTCAATACAAATACAAACAGAGAGGTCTTAGTAATAAAAGTGGTTGTAAATCATATTGTACAAGATTTAGATAGCGACAAATGTCCTTGCTTTAACACAGCGCCACTAGAGGGCGTGATTTATTTCAAGCTTGATACGCTAAACCATTATTGTGCTTTGACCGGTTATTTAACAGCTTTATTGCTAACGATTTAAAAGTCGTTAACTTATTTTACTTTACGTTTCTCTATTAAATTATTTTTTTTCTTAGTTAAGATATTGAATATATTGTTATCATATAAGAAAGTGTAAAATTGAGATATCAAAGATGTGCTTAATAAAATTTTATATGATTTTATTATAAAATTTATACTCTTATTGTGATATAAATATTAAAATTTTTTTTTTTATATTTATTCACTATTTTTTCTCGATTATCCAATACTTCCAACATTCAATATCTATAATCTATCAACAACACATATTGAACATATCCCGCGGTATCTCTAATAACAATAATCACAAGGGGTAGAACACCCCTAAAAATTAAAAATGGCCGCCAGAGAAGCACTCTCGATTGGAGGCCATAACTCATGCCGCCGCCGGCAGGGCTGTGCGTCATTTGTCTACGTCACCCCCACCCCTTCGAGAACGTTTGGGAAGAAAGGGAACTGATCTATGGCGAGTACAACGCTTGACCGGATGTTTAGCGATCCTGACTGAATTACACAGGAATAAACTATTAAAATGCTAGTTTTGAAGAAAAATAATTAATTAAATTCATAAGAAATAGCAATTGAAAACACAATGTGAAAAAAGGAAACAAACCTTTGCTAGGAATTTACAATACAAAGATTTTAAACAAATATTAATACAAGTATTTATCTGTTATCTAATTAATTTACTCGTCTCATATTTTACGTCACTTGTCACTAACTTCAATTGCAGTTAGAATATATTATAAGCGTTGACTTATTGACTTTCATTTGACATATTGTCGGCCAGCTCTATGATATGTACTTGCTTCTTATCGTCGTGATAAGACATACGAGTTATATTTTACGCCTAATTAGATTTTCCATGTCACCTAAACGTGAGTAACCTTAATCTATGTTTATGAATCCACCAAGCTATATATTAGAGGGACTGGCTTAACCTCCGATTACGTTTCTATTAAAAAACAAAATTAAAAAGTTGCATTAGAAGTTCAGTAAAATATGCTTGAATCCTCAGTTGGGGCAGTAAGGTATATAATTGTCATTTTTTTTCAATTTCGTAAGAAAATAATTTTGTGGTGCGTTTGCGTGATAGCGAGCAGTATCGGAACGCGACGCACGCACCTAAACAAAATTATTTTAATAAACCAGGTTGCGTATGTTTTGATTTTTTCCCCAAAAAATAAGAGAAAAATAAGTAGGTATAATTATTCGATACAGTCTTGTATTTTTTCTTTGAAATGCCAATGGCACTTGTAGAAAATGTGAATGCTATGTTAATGTTTAAAATTTTTATATTAATAATGAAATATTTCCATACAATTTTACGCATAGTACTTATTTTTATAACTCGGCGGTTACACGAAAGGAATGTTTCATACCTATAGGTATATATTATGTTTTTGTGATTTTTATTTTTTCTTTTATACACGCTGTATAAACATTTCTATTAGTATGAAGTTATTTGATATATTAAATGGATGCGTTATATTAAAAAAAATCAACACTTCCTTGAAGTAAATTCTCAAGTTGAATTATTACTAGGTATAGTTAAGCAGTCACGGCGTCTTTCACGTGTAATTCAGTAGTCGTTAAATGTAACAAGATAATATATAAACTTGGTTAATATAATAAAGTAGACAAAATATTATTTAAACTAGTTTTTAATGGTTGCAGCGTAACTACGAAGAACTGTCGCGTGGGAACCTCCGGTAGTCACTTTTCTAGGAAGGTTGATGTTATTTTTGTATATCATCTGGAATTTCATGTTTTTACTTATATCATATCGGGCCTTAAAATCTAAATTTTATTAAGAAGCAAAGTAATAGAGACCTCGGGGCAGTGTCATGTGTTGTGACATTAATTTGATTTATTTAATGATAACATTCCTTATTTCTTTATCTCTTGTATTTATTTTTAGTCGTCTTCTCTATAATGAAGAGTAGGCGGAGAATTTTAAGAGAGCTCTTTAAACTTGTCTTTGTGAAAAAAAAAATCTTTTATTTAGATTTGAACCCACAATCAAAAATTACACCTCATATACCATTAACCATTTTTTAAAACAACTAGAAGTTGCGACTATAAAATCTTTCTTTATATATTACTTAAAATCCTCTTTAAGATACCCAAGTACCATATAACTTGGCTGTACATTGCACATAGAACCTTTTATTTCTATTAAGTCCAACAAAAGTTGACCAAAAATAAATCACCGACGACATCTCTATCTCTGAAATAACAAAGCTTTCGCATTCGCAATGATTATTATCTCTAAAACAAACTTAATGCATTTACGGCTAGTAGCGACACGGTCTAGAGACATTTTACTAACCTACCAATTAAAATGTGCTTTTGTTTTCATACTTACTCCTTTAACTTAACGTTCATTTCTATATGTTCGGCTTGTGTTAGTGCATATGGGAGTGTGCTGTTTTAATTTTGCCTTCGCGTTGGGCTTTATAATTGTTAGTATAAGTTCTATAATTGAATGGTTTTTGTTGGTTTACTGTGGTTTATTAAATAGTAAGAGCTGGTCGTGATCGAGGATCGTGATTGCAACACCGGGCTGCGTGCCCTTTGGACACGGGTTCCGCAGCCGTGAAAAATCACTTGAACATATGCTGGTTGCCTTCCATTGAGGATGTCCTAATCTGGTGGTTTCCTTTTTGTTTTGTGGAAAACATTAATTGTTGGGTTTTTAGCATGATTTATTCCACATATAGCTGGATAGACAGAAGGAATCTATTGTCAAGACATTCCATTCTCCGCGTCCAATCAGCATTGGAATCTTTATGTGATGAGGCGGTACCTAGGTACTTAATGCAGCGCTTTGTTTTGATAGAGTGGGGAAAAATGCCTACCAAAATTCTTATCACCGACTAATATTCATAAATGCTAATGAATAAATCGGTAATTTAAAACGAAGACTTAAAATAAAATTCTACCCAAGCACACAAGCAATCCCAACTAATTTGCTTCAAAAACTCTACTAACTCAAAAAAAAAAAAACTTTAACCTCAACTCAAACTCTACAGAATGCAATACCAAGGATAGCCTAACAGCTTAATATCCTGCGTAGTATGTTTTGATTCCATCGATACTGTCAATATGTTTATTTAGCATTCGAACACCGAACTACGACGAGTAAGGCGCACAAGGGGTCATAAAACATTATGGCTCTATTCTATTGGATACGTGATAACTCCTGGTGCAATCGGTGAATTTTAATGTAGGGCTCGCTGGTTCTAGAGTGAACATCGGTTAGCTTCCGGGAAGTATTGTTACGATTCCGAAAGTTATATGTATGTGATGTATGTTTCGTGAATATGGTATATATTACATTTTTTCACATAATTGAGGCCAGTCGTAGCTTAAAGGCACAAAGTGTGACTGTAAAATCAATTGGTTCTCAGTTCGATCTCCACTCGAAATATTTATTTAAATTTATATTTTCATTTCTTCGCTCTGGTGTCGAGGCAAAAACTCGGCTCTTGCTATGTGCAAATACGTTATGATTAACTTAATAATAATTATTAATCAATATTTTTTTTTATCGATGTCGAAGTATTAAATTGGGTTTCGTATGAATTATTTAATATGTGAAACAAAAAGCTTAAACAATAATTATTAATACTAATATTCTTTTGAACAGTAAATTTTCTTTAAATGACGTATTGTTATAAAAGCTTGTTAAAATGCCATCTTGTTTCGATAAAAACCTTAAGATATAAGTTTATGTTTATTGTTTAACTCATATATAAGAATCAGTCTAAAGATATAAAAAATCATTCTCTGAAATTCGCACCTACAATACAGAGATGTTAACAGCTTGGATGGCTTAGTGTTCAAAATGCGTGGATTGTTTCAATCAATTGTTTTTGCAGGTTCAAATCCAAACTTTTTATGCGTTTTGTAGAAAAGCATACAGTTTAATACGGTGTCTATAATGAAATAAATAGGAATTTAAGTAAATCTGTATACATTTTTTCACAGAAAGTTTTAATAGTGTCGATTACGTTTGAATACGCTAAATTAATGTAATTTTTCAGAAACTATTATTAGCTTATAGCAGTGGAAGCAGATGGAACCTAACATTACGACATTCTGTTCCCCACTTTTTGCTCATTTTTTTGAGACATTGGACATTGACTGGCGTCAGCGTTGAGCTTTGTCTTAATAGAGCGAAGACCAGAGCGAGGAGGTCAAAATAATTAATTCCCTAGCGGCAATCGAACCCACGACCGTTTCGCTTAATGACAGGCGTTGCGCTACGATAGCCAACAAAAAATAATAAACATACTTTTATAGTATAATTATAGATAAATGGCCAATTTGTCACTTTTTTATAAATACAGATAGCACCTACTATCCGTTGACTGATAGTTTGTGGTAATACCATGGTTTTTGTTCACATAGAACTCTATTTATGGTGTATTTTATAAGGTGTCAACAAATGATCGGTTGAATACATAATTAATTGTATAAAGTGCATTCGACATTTTTGAATAAACGAATAATTTCTTTTTTGAATAATTTCATGTTTTATTCATTTTATGTATATTATATATGGATGTTGCCACATATTTATGTTTATTTTCTTTGGGAAACAAATTCTGAATATCATTTATGGTAATTTAATTATACTTAATAAAAATTTACACTATATTTTGTTATTTTTTTGCTCGGTCGCGGTCTTGTTTTTGAGAATTTTAATTCTTTAGATATTTGTAATTTTGATCAGGTTAGTGTAGAAAAGAAGGCTTTCATAAAAAAGACTTACCGATGCCTATAAAGTCTTACTATTATTATTTTTCAGCTGTATCCCGCATATAGTAGGATAGGCAGATGGAATCTAGTGTTAAGTCACTCTGTTACCCACTTTAAAATATTTTGAGGCATTGCTTATTGAGTGGCAGAACTTAACGCTGCGCAAGGATATGTAAACATTAATAAATAGCAATTCATTCCTCCGAGTGGGAATTGCACCCGCGATCCCACAAAACTCACAATCATTGGGCTTACAGTCACACGCTATGGGCCTGTACCTGGATGACCTTATTTAATGGTCCATATGGAAATTTTATAGAAAATGCCTATTTTGTAAATTTTACATTTTGTAGCTTTTATATTGCTATTTCATTCCAAAATTAACTAGGTTCGAAAAAATGGACTTTCCAGCTCATCGGTGTGTTTAAAGTATTCATATAAATGTAAATCACGCGTCACCTTACTGTTCTATTATTATTAACGGTTGTATTATTGAATATTGATGCCTCCAATGGACACAAACAGCCGAAAATGATTTACTTACTAACATATATTAGTACATACCTCCTAAACGAGGTCAGCGACTGACCAGTAAGTAATAAACAATGTTTCTTTAATACATTTTATTATAATTTTAAATGTAAAGTTTATTTGGGTGTTCATATATTTTTACATTATACAAGTATAAACATTTTGATACTTAATTTGTATATACAAATATTGCAATGATCCCGCAATTTCATTTGGCATTTATATAGTCTTGATATGCACTTATGTATACCCACTTTTTAAGTTTTAACTAAGAAATAAAGAAAAAAAAGATTAGAACGTCTATTTTCATTGTTTAAGACTTAAGCTGTGTCCTATTTATCCTATTTATCCATGCCTCGAAAAATTCGGGGGTAAGTGAGGAACGGACTGTCTTAACACTAGGTTCCCTCTGCCTATCTATATGCGGGATAAAAAATTAAACTGATTTATTGTTTTTATCAGATTTTTCATACTTACTTTTCGTATTTTCACATAATAATATTTTATATGTTTTATAATAGACTGACTATGTACCTACAGAAGAAACATGTTAAAATTATAAATTTTACAAAAATAAATTTAGTTAATCCTAATAAAATATGTAGGTAGATACTAGCCAGGATATAACAACCACGCGATATTAGTACAATCGAAACATCCATAGTTAATCATTCGTTAGCATTCCAATCTGCATGTGTAACGAGTGATGGGAGAGGCAATTAATAATTTCGACACTCTCTAATTAACATTTATATCAGAGTTTGGCAAAGCCACGTGGGGGGGATGGTGGGTGGCGGTGATGATGATTGATGGCGGTCACCTTTGGAAAGATGTCGCCAAATATTTACGATGGAAATGGCGAATGATATGTCATTGGGATGTGTTTGGATTGTTTAATTTTAAAGCTTTTTAATTTTTATTTGAAAATCATTTTCGTACAAAACAAGACACCGTTATTGTAAATATTCTATTATATGGCCCATTTAATAAATAAAATTCAATAAATATAATATACGAGTGCCTATAATATATTTATTTACATTTTATTTCCTATCAACATTTAATCAAAACACTGAGATAGTACCGACTTAACAACCGCAATCAGAAACTTTAAATTGGTCTCATATTAGTATAATGATATGTTTATACGTTTATCTATTTAATGTCACTTAAATTTTAATTAACGTCTTTGAGTACGATTGTAACCTCTATAACATCTATAAACATAGTATTAAAGTATCTACTAAATAGTGTAATATAATCTTTAAGTATTTATAAATTCGATTACATTACATAAATATTCAATCGCCCGCTGGTCTCGTGCGTTGATATAGAAATGTTAAAAACAATTTTATAATGAAATACTCCCCACAGGGTTTGTAAATGTACGATTAAGAATCAAAATATAATAACATGAAATGGCCTAGTTACTTTATTTATTCTTCGAGAAAACGACTGTATACAATAAATAAAAATCTTATAGAAAAAAATCTATTCAAATCAGTAAACAAACTTCTAGCTACTTTATTATTACTAAATTGAAGTAACTATATTGTCATTTATTTGTGAAGTTTATGTGATAATGTTATTATTTAATACTATTTAAGATATTTTTTTACTTTACTTTTCTTCTACGAGTATGATAACTATGGCGAGAAATGCTTATATACAACACCTAACAACACGTCACACACTCGAGCGGATTCAAAGAGGGTAATGCAGGATAGAAATTTACATAATTGTAAATACGTACTTTTAAATAAGGCAATTAATGAGTTTTTTTTTATAAAAGACGAAGGAAATACACTAAAGAAAGCTCAATCAATATTGATTGATTGGTAATAAAAGCTTAATCTTCCTTTATCTTTGCTGCAGTAAAAAGATTAAAAACATTGTTGAAAAGTAACGCTTCATTTAACTATACAATTATGTATTTTTTCTTTTTTACTAATGATTAAATATGTTGGTACAACAGGGTTTTAAACTAAAAGAAAAAATATTAGCAAAGTGTTATATTATTATACTTATAATACTATATTATATTATATTCTAAGTAAAGTTTTTCTTAATTTACATAGCAATTTTAGAGCAAAATAAAAAACTTTTAAGGGATCACTAATCTATAGGTATATATAAAATCGAAAGGTCACTCACTCATCACGAAATCTCAGAAACTACATGTGCTAGGAATCTCAAATTTTGCATAGAAGTTATTTATAGGACGTAGGTGCCCGCTAAGACGGGATTTGTAATATTCAACTTCTAAGGGGTTTTTTTGGGGTCGAAAGTTTGTATGAAAGTTCGTTACTACAAATGCTAGGAGTGTCAAATTTTGCATAGACGTAGTCATGGAGACAGAAATTAATAATAACATAGTTCACGCGGGTGAAACCGCGAGCGGGCCGCTAGTATATTATACTTACATACAAATTACAATTAAAAACCAAAACAAAAATTCCAACACATCACTAATTCACCAATCCGTTATTCCAGGATGGAGTCGTAAATCATGTTACATTAGAATAATTTCAACATCCCCGGTCACACCTTCAAATTCGTCGATCGACCGCCGCGGACCTTTTCCATCAATTTGTATTAGTTAACGCATTGATATGCAAAATGTCAACCCGTTTCGCACGTTGCATACATATTATGAAAAAATCACCGCGGTAGGTGACCAGGGTGTACTCAGGTTTAATTGAATAGATTTAGAGTCACACAAAGACTCTTAATTGTCTAATTTGTAGCGAAAACAAACCAGTTGCGGATGAATATATTAGTATGGTATGCAAGGACTTTCTTTTGGTGGCGGGAAGTAAACAAGGTGCGTGGGGCATAGCAAGCAGGAGGAGGATTTGGGTCTTGGTTCAAAGGTGACCCCATTTTGTCTATGTGACATGCTCCTATAAATCGGTTATACGCTTATTCATTTGGTATTAGGTAGCTGGGAAGTTTAGGAATGTTTCTATATCGTTTCTTCGATTTATAAAGACGGTAAAGTAAGACGTGCAAAAGTATTTAAAATACGTAAGCTGAAAATTAAATTTAGTAGAACCCTGAGCCACTGTATAGTTGTTTTTTACTGATTTGAAAAAAATCATAATCTGCTGTAGATATACCCTGCAAAGCAAAAAAAGCAAAGGTAGGCATAGGGAACCTAGTGTTAAGATACTCCACTGAATTTTTCGATGCCTTGCTTTTTTGCAGTTTGATCTGATTTATTGTTATTATACGAAAAGTCAGCTGAAATCTGTCTTTTTTTATTAGGAAACAAACTTTTTCATAGCCATTAGTTTTCTTTTCTAATATTTATAACCCCTATTATGACATAGCTATACAGGCAGCGTAATTAAGACAATAGAATATACCTACATGCTTTTTGGACCTGATTAGAGAAAATGAGGGTTGATTTCGCTACTGTACTTTTTATACCTATATGGTAATAGAATGAGCAATTGTTTCGTCTGTCGTAATAAAGTCACATACGGATGGATGGAGTGTTTTTTTTTATAAAAACACGCTTAATATTTTTTTTTAATTCTTACTTATTAAAAAAGGAGTTTTTTTCTATATTCGACAAATGTATATTTATATACCCACATATGAATGTCCCTCGATTTCTCATCTCTTTCATTTATAAACCGCTTTTTAAACATCTTTTTTTTATTTAGAACGGTGATACCATTACCACCGGCTCGATCTAATTAATCCCAGGGAAATCAAATGAAATCTTTAAATTTTATTGACATACTTATTCATCATCATCATTATCATCAGCCTGTCCTGCCATTGGAGAGGCCTATGTCCACTGGACATAGGCCTCTCCAATGGCACGCCACTGAGCTCGATCTTCAGCTCTTCGCATCCAGCCGTTGCCCGCCACTTTGCGAATATCGTCACCCCATCTAGCTGGAGGATGTCCTACATTACGCTCACATACATATCGTCACTCATTACTCGGGTTATTTCTACAAATATAAACAGTAGAAAAAAACAATAAAAATATAGATAGTACGCCGTTCCGCTATCTAAAATTTATATTCTTCGTATGACTTAGCCACCTAGTATTTAGATAGCGTCACAGCTCGCGGGTGGGCCTCGTTTGATACCTAACATCGTAAACCTAGCGTGGTCACTGAATACGAATCTAAGGTGAACTAAGCTTACTAATTAAAATGAATCACTCATTAGTTTATTTTATAAACGTGACTTGTTAGTTTCTTTTTCTTTTAGAATAATATATAAAATTACAGGGAGGCCAGTAGTGACGTAGGAGCACCAAGTGTGACTATAAATGCCACTGGTTGTGGGTTCGATCCTCACTCCACTATTAATATTTTTAGTTCTTCGCTCTGGCAACAAGACAAATTGCGGCGTTGAATTCCGCCACTCAAGACACTCAAAACACACACACACACACGCCTCAGTCTTGAAAAATTCGGCGAAAAGTGGGGAACGGAGTGTTTTATCACTAGGTTTCCTCTGCGTCCCTTGGCTGTGTGCTGGATACACCATAAAGCTGATTTTTATTTTACATAATTATAATGGTATAGTAATATTTATAAAATTATAATTTAACATAATTTTTGCGTTTTGTTTGAAATTCCTCACTGTATATAAATGCTTATTTTACTTTGTTAATACTCTAAAGGAATGTGTATTTTGTAATATAAATATGTCAAATTGTAACTACTAACTGCTTTATTGTTTTACTTAGCTAATTGCGAAGTATTTTTCTCGAGAAGTTTACAGGTAATTAACTTCAAACTTAGACATTTTTGTCGCTGTTAACATATATGTAGCTGTTTATAAAATATTTTTCTATATATTTCCAGCTTTTTGGATACGAATCCGGAGATTAGAAATATGAAATATTCCTTGATAGTTGTTTAAACATAGTAAACAGAGGGAATCTAGTATTTAGATTTTAGACCATTCGTTTCCTTCTTTCTACTTAATTTTACTTTTTATTAGGTACTAGAATTATTAAAATTAAAACATATACCTAACCTATTACTTAATGTAACAAAAACCACAATGATATAAAACGTTTCGCTATCCGAAATCTTAGATAGCCGCGCTCGCTTCAATTTTACTGAGTTTTTTATGACATTAATTTATAATTTTATATTTGAGTATTCTCAACACGTAGTTAATAAAAAAGAAAGGAAGTACGCACATGTTTATTATATTCGATAATCGCAAATTTGTATTTACTTTTTATGAAACTCTTTAAATAAACAATAGACGTTAAAAACAGTCTTAATCTGATAATAAATTTGTAATTTAAAAGTAATATCTTGAAAAACGTTTTAAGTCATAAATAATGTAAATTAAATGTCATCTGATAAAAATTATTACGATTACAATTTAAACTGGTCACTGGTCGTTTCCGGTACACTATCAATAACCCACCTTTCCTTAAGGTTGGATATACGTATATGATACGTCCCTCGAATATTAATAGCTGTTAGTGCCTTAATTTTGTAATTGTTGTTAACATCATCAAGATAACATTACAACGTTCAATGGTACGTGGCTGTCTTTTAATTTTGATTTACGATTCCCATTGTGATGATGAGGTCGTCATGGCGCAGGGGAACAACGGTGTGACTGTAATGCGACGGTTGTGTATTCGATCCCCATTTGAGGGAATGAAGAATTATTTACTCGGTGTTGAAATCCGTCACTTTACATGCAATGCCTCGAAAAATTGCTTTGAAAGTGGGGAACGGAGTGTCTTTACGCTAGGGTTCTTCTACCTACCCTTCTGTGTGAGGCAGACAGCGTGAAGCTAATTTTTTTAATAGCGATAACTGTAAGAATACAAAAGTTCCGCATACAAAATTTTTATCTCAATTTGNAAGGTAAAAGCTCGATGTTGAAACTGTACTTTACATGCAATGCTTCGAAAATGCTCTGGCATCAAGGTAAAAGCTCGATGTTGAAACTGTACTTTACATGCAATGCTTCGAAAATGCTCTGGCATCAAGGTAAAAGCTCGATGTTGAAACTGTACTTTACATGCAATGCTTCGAAAACTTGCTTTGAAAGTGGGGAACGGAGTGTCTTTACACTAGTTCCTTCTACCTACCTTTCTGTGTTCGGTAGACAGCGTGAAGCTAATTTTTTTAATAGCGATAACTCTAAGAATACAAAAGTTCCGCATACAAAATTTTTATCTCAATTTGTTGCGACGGCGTCCAAAATGTATCCACCGATTTATTACTCTATAAACATCGGCAAACTAAAACAAGTATGTTCTCGCAGCGGTAAAATAAAGACAAAACGCGACGACCATAAATCGCCGTTGAAAAGTAACCAAAGCATTATACAGTTGCATAACAGTAAATAAAAAGGGGGGAAAAGGAACAGAACTGCACGAAACAGTGCGCTTTTAAATACGGGCGACGTTGAGCGCGGGTAAGGCAAAGACATTTATGTACACTAAACAAGTAGTAAAAGTCACTACTTGAGTGTTTTTATGGCAGTCATAAATGTCAGATTGTGCGCCGGGGGTGTACCGGGACCCACGTTCACCCACTGGTACTGGTACCCCGGTTGAGGCGGTTCGCCCTAATTGATTCCATGCATTTTTCAATTTGTTATACCTACCTACGTTAATGATATCGTTTATATGTTTATGGCTTATTTCGTTTGTTACACCTGTTTCTTCTTTTTTTTTCAGGTATTTTTTTGCTACCGAGTGCTAAAATATAAGAGCCGTTTTTCAAGCTTATAAAGGTAAGCTCCGATTAACAACAAATTTATATTTGAGCAAATAGCGATGATGGAAAGCGGTGGGATTATTGTAAACAATTCTTAAATTGAGGCCAGTCCTGGCGCTGGGGCACAAGCGTGTGAATGTAAACGCGATAGTTTGTGGGTTCGATTCCCATTCGAAGAAATAAAATATTTAATATTTTCATTTCTCCACTCTGGTGTTGGGGCGTTGAGTTCCGCAACAACCAGCAATGCTTCCAGAATTCAGTGGAAAATGGGAAGTGACGTATCTTAACGCTAGTCTCCCGGTCCCATACGGGATAAATAAAATATCTCATATTATTATTTACATACGAAATATAACAATTTATAATACAAGAAATATTTCGCACACGAATTGGTATAACAAGAACTGGCCTGTAAAAGGCAGCGGCCGGCGCGGACGCGGACGGACGTGAGAATAGCGTGAGTTTTCACCGCGGGGCTGCTATGCAAATTATAGCATCATTAAACACCTCGCTCGGGCTTTGCGTTAGATTGACGTTTGTGTCACTTATCTGGTGGAAATATAGGTTCTAACACGTTTTCTTGTTTATCTGGTTCAATTTGTTTTTTAGTATATTGATAACTGAGTCCAGTCATAGGTATACCTTCGCGGAAAGAGGGAATGGAAATATCTTAATAGAGGTTCCCAAACTCCCTCTGCCTACCCCCCTAAAGGCTAAGAAAAATATAGTTACTAATACACAATCATACTAAAAACGATTAGTATTTAAATATACAGTGGGTAAAAAAAGTATTTGCACACCTGAATTTTTTGAAGTTACATCTACAAAAAAAACAGAATGATTTTAGCTAATTATTGTATTTAATAGCTTATTCTATATATTTTTAGAATTGTTTAATAAAATTTCTTAGAAAATAGAAATGAAAAAATGAGACGGTATAAACACATATTTTAAAGTCAAATAAGTATTTGCACACCAACCGGCTTGTACGTATTTTGTAAAAAAAAATCAATAATAAATGAAAGAAAAGACACTTAATATTTTGTGTGCATTCCATTAGCATCAATGATGGCTTGCAATCTCCCTGGCATCGATTCCAATAATTTGGACGTTGATTAAATCGATATTTTAGCCCATTTCTCCACCAAAGCAAGCTTCACATTATTTTTATTTAAAAATTTCATTTTCCTTAAACTTTAATCCAGCAGATGCCATGAATTTTCAATTGGGTTGATGTCTGGCGTTTATAGCGGAGTTTTCAGCATTCTACGGACATTATATATCACCCATTCCTTAGGTTTTCATAGCTGTACACTTAGGATCATTGTCCTACTGAAAGTAGTATGTCTCACTTACGCCTAATTTTTATGCGCTGCAAGATAAAATATCGCGCTACACCTTGACGTAATCTACTGCTTTCATTATTCCTTCGATAAAAGCCAAGTTTCCGACACCATTTGCTGCCATGCAGCCTCAAACCATCACATGACCACCGCCGTATTTGACTGTACTATGCACATGTTTCGCCTGAAGTTCAGTATTTGGCTTGGGCCACACAAATCTTTGTCTGTCCGGTCCAAAAAGATAAAATTTGCTTTCATCAGAAAAAAATAAAATTATTCCAAAATTCTAAACGCATATTTACGTATCCTTTCGCGAAAGTTAGTCTTTTTGCTATATTGGCCTCACTTATGAAAGAATTTTTCCTCGCTGCTCTGCTGCGAAGNTGCGGGATAAATAAAATATCTCATATTATTATCTATTTACATACGAAATATAACAATTTATAATACAAGAAATATTTCGCACACGAATTGGTATAACAAGAACTGGCCTGTAAAAGGCAGCGGCCGGCGCGGACGCGGACGGACGTGAGAATAGCGTGAGTTTTCACCGCGGGGCTGCTATGCAAATTATAGCATCATTAAACACCTCGCTCGGGCTTTGCGTTAGATTGACGTTGGTGTCACTTATCTTGTGGAAATATAGGTTCTAACACGTTTTCTTGTTTATTTGGTTCAATTTGTTTTTTAGTATATTGATGACTGAGTCCAGTAATAGGTATACCTTCGCGGAAAGAGGGAATGGAAATATCTTAATAGAGGTTCCCAAGCTCCCTCTAAAGGCTAAGAAAATAATATAGCTACGTTAAAATCGATTAGTATTTAAATATATATCTATATTACATTGACAAGAGTAAAATAATAAAATTATGACGAATATTTGCACGAACGGGTTATAAACGATGATTGAAACATTTTTTTATAAAATAAAATAATTTTATGTGCTACCGTGGATAAAGCTAATAAAATAATTTAAAACCAGATTTATTTAGCCTGTATCCTTATATCTAATTCCTATATCTTTAATTTAGCATATTTTTTAAATAAATGTCTATTGTTCCTATAAATTGGTTTCCTCGTGAAGGATTTGTTCCGGCGGATGATTTTGATTGGCATTTGTTCAATTATTTACGGCAAAAGGCGTTCGCTTCTTGTCTTGTTACAGCTTACACGTAGTGTCATTTGGCAGGGACCGTGAGAGAAACTAACATTTAATTATTTACATACACAAATAGGGAATTCACATTATTTGAAATAAGTCCGTTTGAATTATAAAAAGCCTAATATTAAATTTAAAGCTGTGTTATAAAATAAGCTTTAGTTTTTTACATATTATATTCTTCTGTTACAAAATTTTGTATATTTACTTATGAATGATTTTACTTTGGAAAGGAAGAGATTTTCAATTCGATTGATATGTTTTCATTGGGAAAAAAAATATATCAGAAATTTTAGCTTAACTTCTCTTATTTACTATATCTTTAGGTTCTACGTTGGTATTTTTATATATTAATATTAGTTTCTTATAGAACAATGGAAAACCCAGATCAGATTTAACTAGATCACGCATATTGCGTTGTGATCGTCGTAGGTGCCAAGCACTTTCTACTTCAGACAAATCTATTATAGTGCCAGTACGTGCTAGAGTTGTTAAATGTTAAACATTTAGTTTTATGTAAATAACTTTAAACTAATTTCGTTAACTTGAAATTTAGTCGTTCAAATTTCTCCATTCGATTTTAAAGATAGGCTACCTATGCTCTAAATCAATTTTATATATATTTTACACTGTATTGTATCTACACTTAAAAATGTCATATTTATGTCTGTCCTCCGACTTTGCCGAATAAAATTTTCGAAACTTATAACAAACTTGGTTTTTTTCTTAAATATTAGAATTTCAGTCAGTATTTAATATTAGAATGAAATTAGATGACTTTGGAAATAAAAAGTATTTATATATTAAATATTTTGAAGGTTTTTTTTAAATTAAACTTAATTAATAATTTTGCAGAAAAGTGTACGCTATACAGACGTATATATGTATGTAGAATCATTGGGACGGCGCCAATAGAATTACTCTACTTGTTACTGGTGATTTATGACCAAACGATAGAGGCAAAGTTTGAACTTACACAATATGGAAATAATATATCTTATTAGGAACTAATTAATAATTCAGTGAAGCTTTTCATTTTAGTCACAAATTTAATTTGCAAGAAAAAAATATAAATTATCAATGAAAATCAATAAGCGACTTGAACCATCGGATTAAAATAACCCAACCAACTGAAAATCGTTTAGCATTTATCGCAAGATAACACTATCTTATTGACTGTCATGTTAAGTTTTCCAGAACCTGTTGAATACAGTTCCTTCCCTAGAAAATTACGTGAAGAATTAAAGGTACAATATTGAAAATAGCTAATAACCGGAGTAGGTACAGGCGGACCAATCGTAATGGTGCGAGAGTGCATGTCGTGATCGCAGCTCAGATAGTATTGTATGGCTGCGCAAGCGCCGATCGCGTCGCCGATTGGAGAGCCCTGTCGCTAACATGTCGCCTTACACCCTATCGCACCCCACATCGCACGCAAATTATAATCGATACCACTATTGCAATATACAACTATAACATTTGCCTCTATTGTCTCCGAAACTTGTCTAAGAGGACATATTTAAAAGATAATTTAGAATTGTTTTTAAGGATCAAAGAACGTAGTACTAAAAATTTGAGAACTGCAATTACTCTTATCAAACCTGGGTAATGTAAATATTAAACATATCTTATAGATGGGAATTAAACAAGACACAAAACCATCGAATACCTTCAGATATATCTGGACGAGTAAGATAGTGTCATTTTTAATTAAAACTTACATTTCATTATAAAGTTGACAATCACGCTTTCCACGTCTTAATTGATCTCATTACTAGTGTACAGTTCTGACAAACCGCACTATATCGTCGATGATGTCCAATTTAAGTGTATAGCTGTCGCGTCGACACGTACTTGACAGGTGACTTGGGTGCAAAAAAACACGATTTCTTTCGTTGTTTATGTCATTTCCAAGTAGGCTTTGGAGGGCATCGCTTTTGGCGCGTATTTTCATCATGGCGGTATGTGCATGGCCAAGAATTATGATTTAATAGCTACAAGCTGCCAGCTCCTATAGTCATTACGCTTAAAATATTGTAATTGGATAATTTGTCGGATTTTTATCTTTTCAAGCACATTCCGTGTTGTTAATTTTTTTTAATGTTTTTATTTAATATATGGATAGTATGGTTAGGTTAGTATAAATTGCATTTAATTGTAAGCAATCTTAGAAATATTTTCTGTATGTAATATTTCTTAGTTTCTTTCATTAGCTAACAACACTGAGAAATGGCGTGTGGCCTCTGTCTTTATAAATCTCTCCACCTGCAAATATATTATTCCAATTCATAAATCCAGTGTAACTGTATAAGACTTTGTTCGAACACCATACGTGATCTCAATCAGAGCTGACCATAAAAGAAACGAGCGGAATAATTTCGTTCGAAAATATATTTATTAATATTATCCAGTGAGTTGATGAATGAGAACTTTATAATAATAATAAGTATAATAATTGTCCGTTCTTTATATATTTTTATGTTTAAAATTCTAAAAAGCCTATATATTTTTCAAGTTCATTAGACTTCCATAGACTTTGATCGCATTTCGATAACGAATTATCAATTAGAACTAGCGTAGGTATGTTCAAACAAACGAAGAAACGGGTGAAAGTTCGTATAAACGAGGTCAGTGTGCCCAAGCATCACGCGAGACACAACAGCTGTTACGTAAAAGAGCGTTTAACGGCTCTCAGCTATAAATTGAAGGTCAGGGTCCCCATATAAACGTTCAGCGCTCGATGCACTACACCGCAGAGTGGTCATTCGTTTCAAATAAATTACCATGTAATGGCACGATCATTTGCATACTCTGCCCAACGCCACCGCAATCTCAGTACACCAAAAACAACTCTATTTTCTCAACCTTAAAATATGTTTCTCGTAATATATTTCCATTTCATTCAAAAGCTCCGTAGGGCGCTGGTGTTGCGGAGAATTCGTGAACTACGAATTATTTTAGAAGTTCATGCGCCATCCCAGAGATGGCGTGAGGTGTTTAGTACTGAAAAGGTTCGTACAGGAGTGTGTAAGGGTGGCGCAGGGGTGCAAACTTAACATTCAAAGTCTTTAGGGGTTGGTTTCACGAAAGCTCTAAGCGTTTCAAGACGATTTGTGTAGATGGCGCTACTTTAATTAATATTAAAGTGTAGATATTTGATTTCAGGATACGTCTACGATTAAGAAATTGTGTTTAAATTTTTAAATTTAATGTTTTTATTTATGTATAAAACATTATTATTTGATTCGTTATTTTTGTTGAATATATATTCGAAGCGAATTATTTCATTATTAAAATTTTTTATGACTGATTCATATTTACATAAATATAAAGAAAACATTAAATCCTTGTAGACTTTTGCTTTGCTATTATTTATTTTCCTGAAAATAGCTAAAATCATAAGCACTACTACTAAATGCCAAACATAAAAATTGTTTGGTATTGCGATATTTTTTTAATATAATACAACTAGATTTTTTTTCGTCATACTTTAATGCATCAGCTCCTGTATTTGAATCGTGACAATAAAAGTGAAAGCTTCTAACGTCATGCAAATTTAGATTGACGTAAACATACCTGACGGCCTTCTCTTGTTTTGTTGTTGCATAATAGAGACAATACAACTCGTAAATTTTAAATCCTACGGGAAGTGACCCAATTCTTTTATTTCATTGCTATTTAAACAATTGGCTTACCTGTGAATATGAATGAAAGAATTCGGCAAAATTTTAGAGCAATAAAATTGACACAATTTAATAAAAAATATGTTTTCTATTCAATAAATTCGTATTACAACGCCATTATGGTATGATTGTAAAATTTTTACTTGTAGAAGTATCTAGCTAGAGCTTCTACATGCATGTAAGTTCGATTTCTGAAAGGTTTAAGTGAATATTAAATTCTTCACTTCTTCCTTACCTTGCTAAAAGCACATATAAGTATCTACAAAAATAATTACATTAAGAAATCTACTTGAATATGTTAACATTTATATGATTTGATCACAATTAAGCAGGCGAAGCTGCGTTTAAGTCGCTAGTAGAATAATAAAGACTAAAAGCTAACCTCAATTCATACCAACAAAGCCATAAACATACATATATGTAGGTACGTATACATACGTACTATCAAAACATTGTCGAGTAAACATTCAGGCTTCAAACAATTACACCCCAAGCCATAAATACAAAGACAATTCAAGCATTCACATCCGAGAAATTTAGTCGTCTGCGCGAAGCAAACATATGATTTATATTCGAACATGGGACCGATGACGTTTCCACACCATAAATCCGGCCTCAAGGCGGACATCATGTACCGACTGACTCTTCGACTACTAGCTAATACATGAAGTTGTAGTTGTACGTTAAAGAACTTCCTTGGTTTATTGTATTTATCGATGTTGTTTAGAAATTCAAGTGAGGGATAGGTTGTGGCTTCGATTCCCACTCGAGGTAGAGAAATATTTAAAGCACACCGGTGAGTTTCTCCACTTAACACGGAATGTCTGCAGTGGGGAAAATGGGGAGCGGAAGTATCTTAGTGGCATCGGAGGGTTTTAAAACTAGTTTCTCAAGTTTGGCGTTAAGTTTAGCCACTCAACACGCAATGCTTCGAAAACTCGGCGGAAAGTGGGGAACGAAGTGTCTTATCACTAGTTTCCCTCTACCTATCCTTCTATATGCGGGATACAGCGTGAAGGTGATACATCACAGTTACGTAAATACAGATCTAAAATTAACTTATAACTAACAATAAATGTATACTACAAATGTTAACACGTTGTACGAGTTCTCAAGTTAGTGGTTATCCCGGGTACAGACCGGGCCGGGTGTATAAATCTGTAGCATCCGGGCGGTACCCGTACCGGCAGTGGAGACAATTATTCATCCAATATCGAGTTTAGTTTCATTTACTCTGGAATCTTCGATATCGGTGTACGATTTATTATCTAATTGATTGATTTCTATATTTTGGGATTGAGGATTTTAGGAAATTAACGAAATGGAAAACAATTTGTACTAATTAGAAAATAATGTTAATTAAATGCCCTTTACGTTAAAAGTAAAAATTAAATAATATTTTATTTTACATTTATAATAATATATTTAATACATTATTGTATGCCATGCTAAATGTAAAACTTTAAAATTATTTTTACGAAAATTAAGACATAGCCCTCCTAAGACATAGATATTGTTTTTATTTTACTGTCTTGCAATATTTCCAAAAATAAACCAAATTCATTTTAGATATAAAAATAAATTTAACAAAAAAAAATATATGAATATCTTTTACAAGGATTTCATCGAAAGTCCCCGTCCAAATCACACTAGCGCGTGGATTGTAATAAATCAGGTTGCCATTTTTGTTTTCAACGCACCGATAACTCTTTTGTCATAAGGCGATGTAGGCAATGGAGTTATTTATACTGTGTTTTCCTTGCTAGAAGAAAATTTCCTTTCTTCGCTTCATGGGTCAGTGAGTCGATTCCTGCCCGCCGGGTTAGTTTACTTTTGGCCTTAGCCTAAAAGGGAGTTAAATAAAATTTTTGCATTTTTTTGCCAAATAATTAATTATTTTATTTATATAAAATCCCTTTACCTATATCTTAAATAATATTATTACAATATTAATGCCAGAAGATGTATTGATTCCTGCTGTAACGCTATAGATAAGCAAAAATGATACCTACACATAGATACAAAATGGAAATAAGATGAAATTTGTAATTTTTTCTTCATTTTACATAACCAAATGTAAATACATATATTTAATTCCGTTACTAATAATATATAATAAGATTTTATGACAAAAAAAACATTAATAAGAGTAAATTATTAGCGAAATACAAAAAAAAACACTCTTGAAATATAAAATATTTAAGTACATTTATATTTTCACAAAT
>JAKRZM010001316.1:502224-517604 GCA_036379175.1 Heliconius cydno galanthus | reverse complement strand
ATTAACAGTAATTACAATAAACTTTTTGAACTTATTAAAATTTTATAACCATATGAAATATCTAGGTATAATATATTTAGATTTTTTTTAAATAAAATCAATATAAAGTTACATATAGAGTGATAAATAAAGTACATAGAGTGAACCCGGGGTATAGACAACAATAGCAAATGTCGGGGCCCGCGAGCATTGTAGCGTGGCGCGGGAGGCGTTACGAATCAATGGAGGGAATTATCGGCACTGGTTCTCTGTTGAGACTTCATTTGATTGGAAATATCTGGTTTTTTTATTTAATTTAAATAGTAATTTAAAGAGTAGATAAGCTAATTTTCGTAATTTTTTATGGTTAATATTTAATAGCTATATACCAATATAAAGTTAATTAAGATATTAATGTGTTAATTGCATTTGAATAAAAAATAACAAAATAATATGATATATAAAGTTAATAACATATATATTTTTTATTAAACTTAAAATTAAATTGAAGTCGTCTTTCAAAATGTATTTACTTGTACATATAATTAACAATTTCAATTTGCTATATGCAATAAGAAAATATTAAAACAAATAATCGATGTAGCAAAATTTAAATTAAATTTCAAATTTCAATTTTCTAAAAAAAATATTAAAAAAAAAACATAAAATCGACGTTTCTATAAACTTTTATGTGCCAGATTAGTCCGTCCCACACAGCGTATCGGTTGAAGAGGTAAATGAAATGCTATCCGGAGGGGAAAACTTAAATTACTAAATTTGAGGGTCGAAGGAATAAGTCTTTCGAAGACACATACGACACGGCGCATTGGGCCGATTGATTTAATTTTTCTCAATTGTAACGTACAAAAGCTTTGTCGGCTAATAAATTTACATACGAATTTCAATATACATATAGAGAAAAATACTAATTTATGTCTGTTTCAGATAGTGCTTCTAAAAGATTTTACTTTTTCTAACTTTCGATTGAATTTGTCGTTATTGCAAAGAAAAAGTGACAAATAAGTTATTAATATTCCTTCACTTGTTTTACCTTTATATAAATACAGGAAAAGCTTAATAAAATAAATAATAAATGTATAATTCATATAAATATTGTCATAACCATTAGCTATTTTATAAATTAAGTTATTATGAAATAGATGCAACTTAAAAGTTCAACGCTATAAACCGTTTGATAGATATATCGCTACCCATATCGTTTACGTGGGGAAGGGTCGTAATGACCCATTTACCGTTATCTTCTAGCATCGCTACCAAGACTAAGAAGCAATTTCCAATTTTATGTCATAATCTTATACGAAATGAATTAGGAAAACTCACTAGCATAAAATTTAATATTATACCTTAATAAATGCATTTAGGGTTTTAAATATAAAAACTGTAGAGGTTCTATATAAAATAACATCTGCCGTTGTGAATTGAAAGCGACTCACGCGCATTTAAAAAAACGAACTCCAGAACAGATGCGACATGTCGGATTCCTTTAAGCAGATGTTCCAGTCCCTCATCATAGATTATACTCTTGAATTCCCTTTGTTTTTACCCATTTATAAAACAATATAGCGCCTTTAAATGGTAAAGTGATATGCGGGTTTGTAATAATTGGCCTTACTTACTTTACCGTTTCATTTTTACCATTGCATTGTTTTAAGGTCAGCAATTTGTGAAACATGTATTATTTTAATTATGGTATTGGTATCATGATGTGAGGTGAAAAAACGAATAGTATCTAGACGACGGATGCCATATATTGCTAATTTATTAGTGTAGCTTGTTAGGTTTTTGCCGATTTGATACTTGGTTTGTATTGTTTTTATATGCATAATTCAATAAAGGCATATGAAATGACAAGACAAGGATTATATTCTCACGTCTTTGAAAATAATAAATATAAATATATTTAGACTTTAAAAAAATAATGAAAAAGTATATTTATATAGACGCCCTCGTGGCGCAGCGGCACAAGGGTGTGACTGTAACGCGACGGTTGTGGGTTCGATCCCCACTCGAGGAAATAAAATATTTATTTACGTTTACGGCGACTACGGTGACTTCTCCCACTCAACATGCAATGCCTCCGGAATTCGGCAAAAAGTGGGGAACGGAGTGTCTTAACACTAGGTTCCCTCTGCCTACCCTGATATGTGCGGGATAAAGCGTGAAGCTGAAAAAAAAGGGAAAAAACAATTATATAGGTATACCTACCACAGAATTAATAGACAGAATTAAAACGGCAAACCAACCTACCAAGTAAAATTACTTATCTGATAGTTGGTAAATCGAAACAAAGTGGACATTACAGATAACCGCGACGAATTACATATTTTTTTATGTCGATAAAAAATTTAACGAACTTTTGTAACTGTGCTGCGCCAACGTCGAGTTGAAATTTCACGGCCAATTTTTATACTTATTTCATTGTTGCCGCTTTAATCTAAATCAGTTTTAACTGTCGTTAAACATGCAACCTTTGGAAGAACTAAATTTAGTTGAAAGAAGGAAACAATTTCGAATATAAGGAAATATTTTAGAGACCTTGAGTCAGAAATAGGTACCTACGTGGTTTAATATAAAAAAAACCTAAAATTTGTACGTTGTTTTAAAAATATTTTTTCGTAAATATCGTACAAATGAAAGCGGAGGTCTCCCTGTGACCCAAATGATTTACCGTCGAACGCTTCCTGCGTATCTGTTCTGATGATGTCACCGATCACGGTGAGCAGTTCCACACAATAACCACGGATGAATCCGGCTAAATACTATAGCTATAAGAATATTATTTTTAGGCGGGGCACATCGGTTCAATAATTAAGAATTTGGTCAATGCCCTAATCAATTTTTAACTTTCGTTTACCAGTAAAAGTTGCATGTTTTTACCAGTGATGCACTCCACGCAAAGATAATGGAAGGAAAGAGAAAGTGGATATGCCACGTGACTGGAGTCCCGGTGGCAGTACCTGTTGCAGTCTTATTTACGACCCAAAACAATCGCTTTATCTCGCCCCGTCCATATAATGCGGCAGTAAAACCCGATTCTTTGCACGATTCCACATTTATAGGCCATAAAAGCTTGCATAAAAACTTTTGTTTATAAACAATAGTTCTCAACGATTCCAGCTACCTTACACTTTCTTTGCTTCTCCTGCTTTGGACTAGTTGCGTAATTCTCTTGCAGGGTAAAGGTTCGTGGTGCCGTATTGCGAACTATCGGTGGTGATTGCCTTATTAAAATTCAGTTAGTGTTTGAATCATTATAAGAGCGAGTACGATTTATTACTATATTTAAACACGTTCACGTAATGGCAATAAGGTGTTCATAAACAAGTCGTATAATATACAATCTGGTGTAGACAACGATAACTCGAAATATAATTTATTATATTATAATAAACCAAATAATTATCCATTGTTTGACATTTAACGTTCTGCAAGCCATTAATAAGTTGTATCTGAAGTTTTATATATATCGGTCCGCTAATTTAATGTGACGGCATGACAAATACGTGTTGAGAGACTTAAAAAATAAATAAATTGCATCAATAAAACATTAAATATATTACGTAAATTGTATCAAGATCGTGCCGTCAATCGACCAAAAAGAAATTCTCGCGACAAAAAAGTGGACAAAAAGTGTGCATGACGCGGATAATGGCGGCCGAAGCGCTAGGGGGGTAGAGCAGAGTGGAGGGGAGGAAAAAACTAATAATAACAGCGTGTGTCACCCCATCACGGTGTCCCAAAGCACCGCACCTTCCCGTCGTGTGAACTTCGTAAGCCATGTTTGATCTACAGATTTCGTATGTAGGTATACCGTTAAAATATTCCACCTAATTTAAATAGACGCTGCTTAAATAGTACTGATTCGTGATAAGATAAGCTCAATTAATTGTTTTTCTTCCAGTTATTTCTTATTTTTTGTATTCTTTATAAAATTCATTGTAAATAATAAATAATAGATATTAAATAAAAGAAGAGACGTTTTTTTGTTTGTTTGTTTGATTTATATTCTACGCTTAGCGGCTATTACTGTGGTAACTGAAGTAAATAATCATTTTGTGTAATCTAACGTAATTATAACATACCTGTGTAGTGTAAGTCACGATTTTAACTATCTGAGGGTTTAAAAAGTCCTTGTTAAGCTATATAAGAGTGTACGTAGTAAAAGTTAGCGAGATATAGCTAGAGATACCGGCCCGATTCCGATTATTATCGCGGCCAACTTTTAAAGCTGGGGCATATTAGAATGTTTTTTAATAATTTATGTATAGCAATTTAATTTTTGGAGGGATTCATTTATTTGAAATTTTAATTTTAACACATTTAACTTGTGGTTCGTACTAATTAAAAGTAAACATTATAATGTAATCAAACCTATTTGACTAATTAAGTCGATAAAAATTTTGTACGTGTAACTTAAGTCGGAAATATAAATTTTATTTTTTTATTTTCTCTTCATTTATTTGAATTAAAATATTTTTTTAATTACGTATTTATAACTTTTATTGTAATAAGGACTTGCAAATTTTTAAATTTCATGGTAATTATAATATAATAAAGAAAAAAGCTAGTGTACCTTAAACTTAATACTTAGACCGTGAGTCAAACCGGCTGATAATCCTGGATGTAAACACGCGAAACACGATCTACCCGTGAAGGTCTCCCACCAATTTTCAACTATACGTGTTATACTTACATATGAATCTAAATTACTTGATTCACTTGTTAGTACCTACTACTGGTGGTATTACCAACTTAAGTATTAAGGAACTTTTCACTTTTTATTCTGTGTTAAATTTTAAATCTTACATCTACAGATTGTATAATAATAAAATAAACCCTGCCCTTTTGATTTAATTTATATTTTCATTTCTTGTGTCTGGTGTCGAGACCAAGCGCGGCGTTGAATTCCGCCACTCACTGCGCCATGTCTCCAGAATTCGGCGGAAAATGGAGAACAGAGTGATAACACTTCGTTCCCAACAACAACACAACAGGAGAGCCTCTGTCTACCCTGCTATGTGCGTGATACAGCGTGATGCTGATAGTAATTATATAAAGAAAATGAATAATTTACAAAATATGATAAAATATAATATTTGACGTGGGAACAATGATGCAAAATTAAATTCAAATATCGAAGGAGGAAGTCGACAGCGACCCCTCGCGTCTCTGCGAGATTTATTATATTTGTACTACGCTTATTTCATTATGGCCTGACGCGTGGACGGTACAGTTTTTAAAATGTCGAACATTTTACTGTAAACTATTTTATCGATTGTGTTAAATTACTTTTATATAATACATATTAAACAAATCAGCTTCACGCTGTATCCCGCACGTAGCAGCGGCAGAGGGAACCTAATGTTAAGACACGCTGTTCCCCACTTTTTACCGAATTCTGGAGGCATTGCGTGTTGAGTGGCAGAACTTAACGCCGCGCTTTGTGGGGATCGAACGTACAACCGTCGCTTTACAGTCACAGCCTTGTGCCGCTGCGTAAACCATAAATAATATAAACCATATTATCATCGTTTAATAATACATATTTTGTTTTCGTTTCAGGTATGACTGACGGAGTAACGTATTCTGTACATTTAAGACGGCAAGTAAAGATTTTTTTTGGTGTAATATGAACCGAATGTAACATTCATAGTTAAAAAAATAAGTGATGTAAAAAACCCCCTATTTTTCCGAAATTTCAATATTTTTCTGAGGCATTAATTAATTTTGAGCCTACTTACTCTAATTGCCTGTTTTGATTAAGGCAATATAGCTTATAGTGAAGCTTTGAATATTTCTTTGATTTCTATTACCTAAATATTCTTCTATTTAATAGTTTTAATTTTGATAATATACAGGATATGTATAATTGTATTTGGATAACATATTAATAATTTTTAGTTTTTTAGCCCAAATTCTTAGTAAAGAAACACAATGAATGATTACCCATCCCGTTCACACTTAAGTACGACATTATCAATCTAGAGCGATTCGAACAATAGCGTCGCATATTTGATTTATACAGTCGTTTAGTAGAAACATTTTCGATATATATAATAAAATTATACTGTAACTGCGTTTTGTTAATGCTTTAGCAATTAAAAAGTATACATATATATTATATAGTAAACTTTTTTACAATATTTATTAAGTATGCAAAATAACAGATTAAGTAAATATCATTGAACTTAAATTAATTAGTTCAATTCTGTGAAAACGATAATTTTTTAAGCATTTAAATTTTGTCTCTACTTACAATATTAATTGTAATACATCTTTCATGTATGTTTATTACTTATAAACACTATAAGATGTTGTCTCTACATTACGTACTAGAGAACTAGCAACTGTCAATTGTCCAAGTCCCAAGACGTTTCATTCGCTCTACACCACAAAGCCGAACAGAAGTAGGAGCTCAGCTCACGAGCTTTTCAAGGGTGGTGCTTTCGGGAAGGCTCGGGGGAGGGGTGATGGTATTGATTTAGTGCCGTCGTCGACGGCTATGTAGGGAAAGTATCGCTGTGTCGCTTGGTTGATGCGCTTTCTTCAATGGTAGGTGTTAAATTTGCCAAAAATTACAGAAAAAAATTGTTTATTGGTAAATTTTGGTTATTTAATTGTATTTTTGATTACTTTTAGCGTTGAAAAACTTATAAAATTCTTATAAAGATCTCAAAATTGCTTATTATTTTTGTTTTTTTAAGTAAATCAGAAGTATAAATTTATTAACTTGGTAAGAATAGAGATAATATAGCATTTAATAGCAATATAAGATAACTTTCAAAAATATTCAGCATATATTGCACACAAAATCTAAAACGTCAAGATTGACCTCGCGACCTCGCCGTCACAAACCGTCTCTCCAACCGTTAAGCTTTTGCGGCTTAAACGGCTGTCTGTGTCTATCTGGATTATACTGAATTTAAAATACAATGAAGAATTATGGGAACGCATTGGAATTAAAAATATATTATTTAATCACATTTTTAGTATAGGCAAAATTTAATAGAAAATACTTTTCTAAGCTGCAACGTTGGACCTTTTAAAAGGTGGCGTTGTAGATAAAAATTTATATTTAATGTTGGTTTTAAAGAAAGTAGCCTATTACTTTTAACGCCTCGATTCTGCGATAATTTTCTTTAATGGTTTGAACACTTAAAATGTTTTTTTTTGCTTTACATTGTGGTCTGTTTCTATTAAATTACTTTCGTTGCCCAATTTTCGCCGAATTCTCGAGAAGTTGGAAATTTCATTCCTCCAGTGGAAATCGAACCCACAAGCATCGCGTTTTCACGCACGCTTGGGGCCGTACACCATGATGACCTCCAAATGATGATATCGTATGATTTAAATTATTAGTAATAGTGATTTTCTTACTATGGATTATATTTTCTTTCCTAGTATTTGACATTCATTAATACATTCATTTAACGGCTGAAATGACTTGTGGCGACAAAAAAATCTAACGAAATTATTTTCACAAACAATAAAATTACATAATAATTATTTAATGGAAACCAGTTTTAAAATAATATTCACAAAACGATAGTAACTGACGTATCAACACTTTAAAATACGAGTATAGAGAGGCCGGGTCAATGAATTATCAAAAATATTTCTATCAAAAATACCCAGTTTCGTAAGCTGTGCGGGCGTAAAAAATTTATGACCGTGGTTTGCGCCTACGTATATCTTATATAGTTGTGGGTTCGCTTCCTGCTTATAGTAATTATCATTTTAATTAGCCGTAACATCGTGAATTTGGACTAACAATCGCGATATAAAAGATAAACTTTGGACAATTGTATTTATATGTAGGGTTATGTTTAGATATTAAAATTAATAATTAAGATTTCATATTTCTTTTGAAATATAAAATTATCATTTTCAAAATACTTTACGTGTGTTTTTATTATATGTAGCATCGCATTATCACACTTCTATTTGAAATATTTGCAATTCACATAAGACGCTTGCCAGGTACGAAATCTTTTATTTATAACTTGGAACCTCTAACATTGTCGTGAGTCAAATATCGGGGTAATTTTCAAGAAAGAATAGAATTTTACAAGAATCTCTATTTTTAATGTAGGTACCTAGGTAAAATATTAAATTAAGAATTAAATATTAGATAAGGTACTTTAACTAACATTTATCGTTGCTTGCAAAACATAATATAAAATATAATAACGATAGACAGTCTATGCATTGCGCTTGTAACATTCAGAACTAAAAAAAATTGATATTTTATAAAACGCATTAGCAAGCGCCTTATATAAATATAAAATCATTAATTAAAAAAATATAAATTAATTGAATTGAATATAAATAATTAATGTAACTAAATGTGAAAATCTATATGTAATATAATATAAAAATCCAGTTATACCAACTTAAGGAATGGTAGAGTTTCAATAGCACCGGAAACCAGCGGGTGTTCTACCATAATTATATTCCCTCAGATATTTCCAAACTTTCACGCGAGCTCTATAATATATTTTTTGGGATTTTTTTTCTAAACTTCGTGATTTACGCTCCGAGTCAGATTCTGTGAATGTCAGCGAGTGTCGAAAGCTTTATGCTACTTCTAAATTTATATTATTTTAAATGATCCTTTGGCATTGTCTCATACATATTTAGATGCTCCGTTAGAAAAGTCATTGAAACTTTTATGCTTATATTTTAGTTTACTTAAATATATTTTTTAACAGTTTTCTAAGGAAATGAGTAAATTATCATATATTTATAATGTTTTAAGTTATTTACAGAATGTTCTAGATATTTTTTAAATATTATTACTTTTGTAGTATTTAGAAACTAGTCCAATCACGCGGTGATGTGCAGCGTCCATTTAGAGCTATTCCATGTTAGTTCTCTCAATGGCTTGTAAAAAAAAAATTTTCATTGAACAACATTTTTTTTCTTAGTTTTTTTGAGCTTCACGCTGTAACCCATACATGGAAGGAGGAACATACTTCCGTTCCCCACTTTCCGCCTAATACTGGAGCCATTGTGCATTGAGTGCCGATACTCAACGCTGGGCTTTGCCTCGTTACCAAAGTGCGGAAGTGAAAATTTTAAAAATATTTAAAACTTTTCCTCGACTGAGAATTGAATTCACAACCCGTCGCGTGTAACGGGCCTTTAGTAATAATTTACTCAATAAATATTCTGATTAATTATCAAAATTAGGTAGGTGCCGTAAGGTCTTGGCTAACGAAGTAGCCGACGTAAATCTTTTATTTCTTTCGAGGCCGTAACTAGAGCAAGGGAACGAAAACGTACTGAAAAGAAATATGTTACGTCAGCATTACTTAAGGTAATGTTGGCGGTTACATAAATTGAAATCATTAAGATGACAATAGCTTACTAATTTTATTAAAACAGTTTTTTTTATAATTTTTCAAGAAGTACATAGGTATAGGTACACCATGTGACTATTTTTAATATTTTTTGGACAACCGTCCAAGAGTTGACGGTTTCCAAGAGACTCGGGATCAAATTTTTGTACGATATTTAGATAAGGAAATTTATAACTCTGACCTGGCGTAATCTTATTAGTAGATACTTGACGTTTTGAATTTATTATTAGTAGATACTTGTCTATATATAAATATATACAATTATTTGTACATTATTGAATGACTTTAATGTATTTATGAATTATGATACCTGTCACGACTCTATTACGACTTCGTGAAAAATAATTGAAGTGATGCCAATTTTTTCTAAAAATATAATAGTAATAGGCATAGTCCAGATTTCTAAATAATTAAAAAATCAAATTGGCTTCACGCTGGATCCCGCACACAGCAGGATAGGCAGAAGGAACCTAGTGTTAAGACACTCCGTTGCCCACTTTCCACCGAATTCTGCATATCTAAATAATAAATCTGTTAATAATAAATATAATTATTTAGAATAGGACAATAAGCTGGAGCAAGTTAATAATCCAATTAAAATTTCCTTCGACTTCTGTCCTGGCTCGTGTTACAAATTCGTATAAATCTCGAACTCGTCGGACGGAAATAGCACTTCGTCCGTTCATAAATCACAGTCTATTTAAGCGATCCCAAACGAAAAATCAAAAATAATTCAAATACATGTCTCCTTACATGTGACTGTCTCATAAAAAATCGTAACAGTTAGTATTTTTTAATAAAAATGGATAAGCAAAAAAAAAACCTTTTTTTTTATTATGTTTTTAATGCCTTTATAATAATTGTCATAATTAGTACGCGTTTATCGACCTGAGAAAAAAACGTAAAATAAATTATTGAAATTAAACGCAGGGGCCCAAACGATTGACTGTAAGCGCGACAGGTTGTGGGTTCGATAGACACTCGAGGAAATGAAATATTTAATATTTTCATTGTCTTGGTTCTGGCGCGGCGTTGAGCTCCGCGAATCAACATGCAATGCCTCCAAAATAACCTGCCATTAGGAGGATGAACCTGAAAAAAAATCTTCCACTTCATATATGTATTATAACAATTTTCGATACTGTTGTTCAACGCTCTAAAATTTTTTGTACCGTGGGAAAGTATCCAATATGATGCAAAAGGAAACACAAATCAGCTAAACCAGTTTCAATAGTGAAATTTACAACAGAATTAATCTGAGAAAAAATACCGATTTCGTAAATTACTATGGGATTTGCGAGTTTTATTACTACTGCAACATATTATATGTCGATCCGTATGAGTGATATATATTATTAAATTTGACATTTGCATTTTATTAATGTGATTAACATATTTAATTTACAATTAATAAGATACATGTTAATTAAAATTATATTTCTTTACACTATTCTTAATTTGAATTAATACTTTTTTTGGTTCACGCCGTATCCTGCAGTAACCCTACTGCAGGCAGAGGGAAACCTGGATACCTACATTTAAATCACTTCCGTTCCCCACTTTCCGCTAAATTCTTAAGGCATTGCGTGTTGAATGACGGAACCCAAAGCCGCGTTTTACATAAGTTACCAAAGCGAAATGAAATAAGTGTACATATAATTAATTTCCTTGAGTCGTTACCTTTATCGACACCTTTGCACTAACAGGTCACGACGACCTCAATTCCCATGCACTTTTTTATACTATTATAATAGAAATATTTATATTTAAAATCCTAAATAATATCAATTCTTTTTAAATTATTCGTCCAATTTATTAAAAAGTTAAGCACAAATCAAAATTTAGTGAACCAGTTTAATTATGATTAAGTTATCGCGCTGTTAATATTGTACAAGACTGCTTCATGTAATTACTGACATTTACAACTTCCGATAACGTTTAATTGCCAATTGCATTTTATTGGAGTATAAAAAAATATAATTTATGCTAGTCATGTGCATTCTAAATGCATGTTTTTTTGTTTAATTTATAAATCAGTGTGAAATCGAATTAAATCGATATTTCTATCGACGTCCAATTTATGTAATTTGCATACATACTTCCATATATATATATATATAGGTATAAGCATGGAGAACAGAAGCACCTAGTGTTAAGACACTCTATTCCCCATTCTCCGCCAAATTCTGGAGGCATTGAGTGATGAAAGGCGGAACTCAACGTCGCGTCGTATCAGAGCGAAAAAATGAAAATATTAAATATTTAATTTCCTCCATTGGGAATCGAACCCACTGACATCTATATAGGTATATAAGTACATTATTTTTAATATTCTTTATATTATATTTTCTATGGACACAAATCGGCCAGTTTCAATTTTCGCCATATGTACTAGTAGGTATAGACTGTGTATAAAATATACTTTATCTGTGGCTTGCGCCTGACGTCACTGGATGAAAAGGAATTCCGGAGTGTAAAATATAGCCGATCGCCACCGCCTGGTGCAGATACAACGCATTAGGTTACATGCTAAAAATTCACCCTAAACTAAATATTTTAAAAAAACATTGTTTTAAATTGCTAATAAAAATTGTTTTTTATCCTAAAATTTATATATTTTTTTAAGATCTGCTATAAACCAAATCAGCTTCCCGCTCACAGCAGGGTAGGCGGAGAGAACTTAGTGATAAGACACTCCATTACTTACTTTCCGCCGATACTTGAAGGCATTGCGTGCTAAGTAGCGGAACTCAACGCTGCCCTTTGCCTCGACACCAGAGCGAAGAAATTAAAATATAAATTTAAATTAATATTTCATATCCTCGAATGGGGATCGAAGCTAAAACCAGTTGATTTTACAGTCACACTTTGTCACGACTGGTCTCAAATTCCTTTATAAATATGGTGAATTATAATTTGTTATTTCAATGGTGCCCGAGAACGGTTTCGCCATTGAGGCGTTAAGTTCCGTAATTAATTATAAGAGCCGATAGTGCGACGACAGGGGAATGATCCACTAGATTTATAGTCTCTTATGTTCTGATCGAGATTGTAACTATTTTCATTAGTTCAACAATCATTGTGGTGGAGGAACCCTTCAATGAGTAAGTAAAAGTACGTACAGCTTGTTATACCAAACATAAAATTTAACTGAGATTTAACTTTAGATTTTTAATTCATGAAATATTAATATAAGGATTTTCAAATTAAAGCAATATAATTTATATTATTAGATTATTTTAATACATTTTATCAAATACTAGCGGCCCGCTCGCGGTTTCACCCGCGTGAACTATGTTATTATTAATTTCTGTCTCCATGACTACGTCCTAGTGACGTCTATGCAAAATTTGAGACTCCTAGCATTTGTAGTAACGAAGTTTCATACAAACTTTCAACCCCAAAAACAACCCCTTAGAAGTCGGATATTGCAAATTCCAAAAAGCACCTACGTCCTATAAGTAACTCCTATGTAAAATTTGAGATTCCTAGCACTTGTACTTTCTGAGATTTCGTGATGAGTGAGTAACCTTTCGATTTTATATATATAGATAATCAAATAGAACAGTTAAAACCGCTTAGATTTACTTATAAAAGATAGATAGATATATTGAGAAAACCGTAAAGTTAAATTACAAAACCGGAAAGAGTTAAACTAATAATTATTATCGACAAATAAATCGGTATGTCCGTCGATAAGCGTACTCGCTACAAAAATCGTTGGTGGCACATACTTAATCATGTGTGTGCACCTGCCGTATATCTACATATTCATTAGCGATATCGCTCCAGTCACTATCAATGACTGTTTTCGCAACGGAATTGATATTTGCAAACAAAATATATATATGAGTTATTTATAAATATTTTAATATTTTTTTATTTTTAAGGAAAATGAACAAAATGCGACCGTAAACGTGACTAATTGTGGGTTCGATTCCTACTTGAAGAAGTGAAATATTTAGTGATGTAATGCCCCCGCTCAACACGCATAGTCTCCAAAATTCGACGGTAAGTGGGGAACGGACGTGTTTTAATGGGAACGAAGTGTCTAAATGCTAGGTTCCCATATTCCCTACCCTAATATGTGTACCCTACAGTGTGAAGCTAAAAATAGTTTTTTAGAAATCATATTTTCTAATTGCATAGATAAACTACTTATCTATGCAGTTTAAAAAATCTTTATTTCCAACTAAATCTTATGATTAATCTTAAATACCTAATTAAGACAACAAAGATTAGACAAAGGAGACTTAATTTGGGTATAACAATCTCATCATTTAAATTTACCGTTACGAGAAAATAATGGAAAAAAAGAACAATAGTGGACCATATGCAAATATTACCAATTAGAATTGTTGCTAGCAACAATAAAGAAAAATCCAAACGGGATACTGATTCAATTTAAAATGAGATCCGTCTCCGTTCCGTTCCGTTCGGGCCGAACGATCGAAATTGAAAAGAGGAAAAGAATGGGAATAAATAAAAATAGAGATCCCGCTACAGCGCAAGTCGCCGTTGAAATGTAAATAAAACAAAAAAGCTTTTGGATGCGAAATAAATTAAAAAGTTTGTCGCGATTTTGAGTTGGGTTTGCTCCGATAGTAGTCCGTTAATGGTATTTAGATAGCTTTGTAACTGGCGTTTTTATGTACTTGGGTGTTTCTCTATGTAATATATGTTTATGTGTATTGTAATTAGGTATATTATATGTAAATGTTACAAAAGAAGTGTTGTTTTTGTTTTTTCTCTCAGCTTAAGGAACTCAGGGAACATAGTGTTAAAACACTCCATTCCCCACCTTCCGTCGAATTTTTCGAAGCATTGCGTATTGAATGGGGGGGCTTTTGCTTTGAATGGGAATTGAACCCACAATCTTCGCGTTACAGTCACCCTCTTGAGCTACACCATGATGGTCTCAAAGGCCATGTTTTTTGTTACTTTCTAGGTATTATTAGTCTTTTTTCATCACAAAATCTTCAAATCTCTAGCAATTACAATAGATAGTGCAATTTTATTATTTAAAACTATTTTACCATAAAAAAAGAAAACCTTTTACAATAATTCAGTAGAAATAGAAGGCTATAGCACGATAACAATTACCCACTACAAAATTCAAAATCTAATCGACATATCGCATGCAAACATGAATATGTTTACAAAATGAAATCATAATGGGTGCATTGAAAAACAGTACACATTTACAAGGGAGAAAGTTTTACCTAAATTATATTTGTGGGTCGTCACGCTTTCCCGTGGAGGGAGCGATTAGAGGGGTCCTCGGTCCTCGGTCCTTCGGGCCGGGGCGGTATTCATAGCTATTGAATCTTGATTGATGTTTTTGTATACTTTAATTTATATTACTTTTAATGTTGCTGCGTTATACGTATATACTATGTAATTTTATTTTGTTGTTAGAAATATTCTAAAGTCAAGTTAGGCAAAAAGCTAACAAATACATGAAAATTGATCCTCCAATTTCTATCTTCCACTCATGCACACAACAAATCACAAACAGATTTCCAGAATAGAATAGAGTAAACGCGAAATTCATAATTTACGATATATTTGTACGCTACAAAAAACAAGTAAAGCTCACGTCGTCTATAGTTACGTCTATCTGCACGGGGGCCGCTTGTAATCCGACCGCCACTTAGTTGTGGGGGCAATCGACTATATATAAGTACTTATATTATACCTATGTGTTTAGAACACATATAGTTTTCTTGAAACGTTGTTACCCATATCTAGATATGGATAGCTGACGTTTAGGCTGTTCCAATTGAAGGAATATCATTAATATATTTCCAAATATCAACCCTAAAATTATAATTAGTGTGGATCAGATGATATGCCCATTATATTTAAAATATACGTTGCTGTTGTTAAAATAATAACAACGTAAAGCCTTTGCGAAGTTTAAAGTGGCAAGTTTTAATGTCAATTACGACGCCTATTTGAAACATTTATAAATACTCAAACTAACATAAAACAATGGGTATAGAAAAGTTTCCCCAG